>CM021102.1:566757069-566798026 GCA_007115665.2 Sequoiadendron giganteum | reverse complement strand
CTCCCTCTCTCACGTCACTCACTCCCTCCCACACCCTCTCCCTCTCTCAGGTCTCACTCTCACACTCCCTCTCTCTCCCACTCCCTCTCACTCACACTCCATCTCACTACCTATCTCTCAATTCTCTCCCTCTCACCCTCCCTCACACTCTCAATCTCTCCCTCTGGAACCCTACCTACATAACTCTCTCCCCCCTCTCTCTCTCCCTCTCTCTCAATTATCTCTCTTCCAACCTCCCCCTCTCTCTCCCTCTATCCCTCCCACCGTACCTAGCTAAGTCCCTCTCACTCCAACCCCATCTCTCTATTTCCCTCTCTATTAGTCTCTCCCTTCCACCCCTCTCCCTCTCTCAAGACTCTCTCACTACCTCTCTACCTCTCTCTCTCTCCCTCCCACCCTACTTAGACAACTCTCTCTCTCTCTCTCTCTCTCTCTCTCTCTCTCTCTCTCTCTCTCTCTCTTAAAATTCTCCCTTCCTCTAAATACATACATATGTGCACACAATCCTATATACATACAAGCATACATGTACATATGCACATGCAATCTTACTTACATACATACATACAGGCATACATGCATACATACATACATACTTACATGGCATACAAGCATACATGTACATAAAAACATACAAATATATAAACATACATTCAATAGAGTAACATTTAACACAAAGCACTTGACATAACATGAGCGCGTTATAACACACTCGTGTTATGTCTTGCTAGACATGTCCCGCACAAACATAAAAACCATGTCAAAACTAAGATATAACGCGCTTGCATTATATCTTTCTTTGGGAATCCTCAAGCCTTGGGCTTGGTATTTGCCTTGGAATACCAACCCAAAGCTTTGGAGGGTTTTCTCAACAACCAAAGACCTTTTTTTGCAAATTCTACAATATTTCACATAATCAAGTTTGTGCTCATTGTCAAGATTGCACATGTTTTAATGTCAAACAAATCAAACACCTAGGTAATGTTAGGCTCTCTCTTAGCTATCCAATAGTGTAATTTTTTTCACTTTTTGACAATGTTAAGACTTTGATCTATAATTTCATTTGTTTGTCTCTTTCTCAGCAAAAAAATTGTGTTTGGTGTTTTTTTCATTATAAATCAACCGTTCATCAAAATCTCAAATAAATTACATTTTTAGAAACTAGACTCCATTCTATAAATATTTTTAAAAAATCAATTAGTTTCCAAAATTTGTAGGGGTAGCACGGCCAAAATTCTATTTTTCAAGAAGTGTCCACTTTGAAAATTAGTAAAAAATCAAATATTCATTAAAAATTTGTCAAAAAAATCATGCATCAACTACATACTATTAGCTAATTTCTCACCAAAACAATTTTAAAAATACTAAAAAAAATTTCACTGTGCTACATTCCCACAAAAGTTGTTATGTTATATTTTTTTGAAAAAAACAACACCAATTTTTGTGGGTCCCTCTTTTGAACCCCTTAATCTTGAGCAATCATTTTCAAAATAAATTAGTAGTTTAGAAAGTAGACTCGGAGCACTAAGATCCTTGATTTTACTCCATCTCAAAATTTTGAGTGTAACTATCCTCAATTTCACATCCAAGGTCAGTATTTCTTGATTTTAGAAAAAAAAAAGTAGCCACTTAAGCCCCCTTTTTGGCACCTCATCTTTTTGCACTTACCCAGGGAGACGAAGAAATAATTGTGAGATAGAGATGAGAGAGTGTGAGAGAGCTAGACAGAGAGAGAGTAGAGAGGAAAAGAGGTAGGGAGGGAGACAGGTGAGATAGAGAGAGACAAAGACAAAGAGAGAGACAGAAAGAGGGAGAGAGGGAGAGGAAGAGGGAGAGGGAGAGAAGTATGGAAGGGGGGGAGAGTGAGAGAGAGAATGGAAAGATAGAGAGTAGAGAATGAGAGAGAGGTCTAGAGAAAAGGGGATACATAACGAGAGAGAGAGAAATATGATACAACTTACTAATTACTTAAATTTGACCTCCTGATTACTGAAAATTGACATGCTAATTATTGAAATTTGATTATCTAATTTTTTTTAAGATCTTCCAAAAACTAAAATTTTCATTATAACTCCTAGAGATCTGAAACCACTCCCAAACATCTTGAAACAATATACATGAAATATAACTTAAAGTATAAGAAAGTAAATGTTCATTTCATGTATATAGTTTCCCTAAAAAAAAGAGTAGAAAAAATTTCAATGCAGACAAAAACCTGAGCGCATTATAACACACTCGCATTTTGACAATGTTTTTTGGCACGTTTTGGTGATGTATTTTGGCACATTTTTTGAAATTCATTGATACAAAACAAATTTCAATACAAAACATAATGTGAGCATGTTATAATGCGCTCGCATTATGTCTTTCTTTGGGAATCCCCAAGCCTTAGGCTTGGATTTTCTTTGGATTTCCAACCCAAAGGCTTGGAGTGCCTTCCCAACGTCCAAAGACGTGTTTTTGCATATTCTACAGGATTTCACATAATCTTGTTTGTTCTAACCGTCAGGTTTGCATGTGTTTCAAGGCTGAGAAAATCAAACACCTGGGTAATGTCAGGCT
Source organism: Sequoiadendron giganteum (assembly GCA_007115665.2). NCBI lineage: Eukaryota > Viridiplantae > Streptophyta > Pinopsida > Cupressales > Cupressaceae > Sequoiadendron > Sequoiadendron giganteum. Next base: position 566,795,464 of record CM021102.1, on the reverse strand, counting down.
CTCTTAACTATTTAATGATGTAATTTTTTTCACATTTTGGCAATGTTAAGGCTTTCATCTTTAAATTATTTTGTTTGTGTACATCCGTTTTTTGTCAAAAACGAGTGTTTGGTATTTTTTACTTTATTTTTTAACTGTTCATTGAAATTTCAAATAAATTACATTTTTATAAACCAAACTCCATTCTACGCATATTAAAAAAAATGATTTCGATTAGTTTTCAAAAATTATAGGGGTAGCACGGCCAAAATTCTATTTTTCAAAATGTGTCCACTTTGAAAATTAGTAAAAAACTCAAATATCCATTAAAAAATTATCAAAAAATTGGGCATAAACTACATCCTATTAGCTAATTTCTCACCAAAGCGATTTTAAAAATACTAAAAAAAGTTAACCTTTTGAGGGAGCCACAAAATATGCTATGTTATGTTTTTTTGACAAAAACAACACTAATTTATGTGGCTCCTTTTTTTGAACCCCTTAATTTCTACCATTTTCAAAAAAAATAGTTTAGAAAGTAGACTCAGAGAAATACGAACATTATTTTTGTTGCATCTTAAAAATTTGAGTGTAACTATCCTCAATTTCTCATCCAAGATCAGTATTTCCTAATTTCAGAAAGAAAGTGGACACTTGAGACCCCTTTTTGGCCCCCCATATTTTTGCACTTAACCCCTTGTCTTCCTAAGAGAAGGCCTTCTAGTTTTAGATTCAACCCAAACATCCATTTTTTTCTTCCTTAAGATTTTGAACAACTTTACCCTTCCAAACAAGGGAAGAAGGGGAAGGTGTTGCTTTATACAATAAGTCTTTAAGTTTTTTAACAATCTCCATGTCCTACAATCCTAACCTTTCATAAGGAACTGTTATTGAAATAATCAAAGGAGCGAGGATATAATTTTCATTGCCTTTCTTCATAATCTCTAATTCTCACAACCCTAACCTTTCACAAGGAATCGGTATTGAGATAGCCAAAGGAGTGAGGATACCATTTTCATCATTGAGGATCAATGATGTTGTTGCACTAGTTAAAAGGGGTGTGGAAGAGTTCTTTTTTGAAGAGACAATCTTAGTAACAACCATCAACCCTTGTGGTGTTATTTCTCCTTCTTTTAGTTTTGCATCCATTAATATGATTGGCCAGGAATAAATTTAGGAGCTTCCTTTGTGGATCTACTTGCCTCAACATTTATATCATATTTATTTTGTTTGGTTGATGCACCAACTTTTCATTGTCCCTCTTTTCTTTTGCCAAAATAGGGCACAAATCAACCAAATGACTAAATTTTGAACACTTTTCATGGATAAAAGAAGATTCTCATACTAGATACATTCAACTCAACAACCTAACTTTGATTTAAAATTTATGGAAGTAGGGAGCACCTTGTTGATGTCAACATTCACATCTAGTAAACACCATTCTACTCTTGTTCTTGGTAACACTATCCAACATAAGAACTATCCAAAGGAATTGGCTATACTTGCTATGATTTCCTCTTCTCAATATTCTAGGGAAAGACTTGGGAGGCAAAACTAGGGGGGCATGGAGAAGCGATTAATATTAGGGTCAAATGTTGATTTCCACATACACAAAGATGGGTTTGATTCCCTATGAACCAAGGGCCACCAACCAAAATATTAGAGTAGTCTTCTTTGAAGGAGAAGGGGAAAAGAAAGAACCCCTTAAATAAAGCACTGACCTCCATGCTCCCTTTTATTTTCAATTTAGTGACCATCCATCTTTAGATCAAATCAATGTTTGAGCAGCAACCAAATAACACACCACCAACATTCTCATACTGGATACATTGAACCTACTGACCTAACTTTGATTCCAAAGTAATGGAAGTAGGGAGCACCTTATTGATGCAACATTAACACAATATTTAGTGAACACCATTCTTCCTCCTTTTTTTGGTAATACTGTCTAGCACTAGGAATTGTCCAAAGGATTTGGCTATACCCACAATAATTTCCTCATCCCAATATTCTAGGGAAAGGCCTAGGATGTGAAAACAAGTAGGGGCCATGGAGAAGAGATCAACATTAGGGTCAAATATCGATTTCCACATATACAAGGATAGGTTGAATTTCCCTATGAACAAAGGACCACCAACCAAAATTCTGATGCAATCTCCTTGAAGGAGAAGGAGAAAAGAATAAAGACTCACTACCATACTTTTAGTGACTTTCCATCTTTGAACAAAATCGATGTTTAGTTATTGACCAAAGAACTTACCCTCCAACACACAATCCATCTTGGAGATGGATTTGTCTATAGTCTTGTTGGCAATTTTTTGGGATAAACCCTCCTTTTATATGCTAATTGAAACTCTCGTGTCCTTAGCAAGAGGAGGACTAGAGGACCTAAGAAAAAATTCCCAAGATTTTGGGCCCAAATTCCCACTTAAGCCAGCACTTTTCTAATCACCCCTCCTTTTGAGACAAATGATGAACCACGTGGAAGGGAGGACTTGTCTGCCATGGAGGATGACCCACCATGCTACAAGACTTGTGTGTCCTCCCCTCGCTTCTAGTTTGAAATTTCCTTTCCCACTCATTTCCTAGAGTCTATAAAAAGCAAAGATATGTTATCGGGAGGTTTTACCTTTTAGATATCCCAAGGTTCTAAGGAATCATTTTTATTTGTATAGGGATATTTATAAATATGCTAAGATTTTCTTGGATTTGCTTGATGTCTCGAGGCCTTTTTGTAAAGAATTGACAAAAAAATTAGATGCTTAATTTCTCTAACCAATAATGCTAAGAAAAGGAGATTGCCATCAACTAACTCAAAATTCAATGAACTAATCCATGTTATGTTCTGAATCCTTCTGCACAAAAATTGTTCCTATTTAGATTCTTGCTTCTTGAGTGAGACTGTTAAATTTGTTGCTTCTTGTGTGAGATTATAAAAAAAATTGTCCATTAGATCTGGCATTCGTTCACATTTTGAATTCATGAATGGCTAGGAATATGATTTTAATCAAGACTGGTCTTGGACTTCGTTATTTTCACCCCAAGTTTGATATATAGACGTATTAGCAAAATGTAAATTAGTTTGGTTTCTTTGTCCTTATTGATATTTCATGTAGTTTTGATTGGCTTGTTACTCTTTGGTTGTTAGTTGTTACCATGGCCTTTGCACCAGATTCCTAACTACCTTGAATGCCTTCCATTTCTTCCAATTGACGGCCACCAACGGCTCAAAATGATTTGAGAAACTTAACCTATTAGGCCAAGAGTGTTAGTCCTTGTTCTTCCTCACATAAGCTTGCTGGAATTTATCTTCATTTTGTATTTCATTGATGTTGCTTCAACTTGTTCTAAGAATTTGAAGTTGTTGTTTCTTTAAAATTTGCTAAGGTGCATCTTCAATTGTTTCTTGATAGATCTAGTTATTGTTTGTCTCTTTGTTGTTACAAATCGTTGTTTATGTGAGTGTTCAGAGTGTCATACCCAAGGCAGATGACTATGCTCATCGCAGATTCTGCACCTGAAAAAGAATTTTTTCACATTATACGGGTTTCTCTCATATACAGCGGTATCCTATCTAGCTATGACTTATCCGAATCTACACTGAAACAAATCCATGCATGGTTAAAGCCTACATGGTGTTTGTTTAACTCCAAAGTTGTTATATATTCTCCTTTAAACCAAACTATCTTCCTAAGAGAAAATTTATAAGTGTTCACTTGGGAGAGCTCGATGAGAAAGCCTAACCCAAACGAACAATGCTTGGTAGGTGATTGAAAGCCGATGACCACCACTGCATATAAATGACTAGAAAATATGCCATCTTAAAAACCTTGGTCTTTTCCTGCCTCGAGGAGATGACCATGAACTAGCTCTTCTGTCTCATGAGAATGTCAACATATCCCATCAATTCCAATTCTCCTAGACCCAAGATCTGAAAGCTTTGAGCCAAAAGAGGGTTTTGTCCTTCAGCAGCCAAACCCTGAGTTCCATCCCATCCAAGGTAAATTCCACCCTGGCAGAGGTGGGGAGATGTATGATCATTCTCCAGGCGTGATGGTGGATAAATTTGTGGTGAGCTTCCCCGCAGATATGATTTCTTTTATTTAAGAAATCATTTCCAACAATTGGACTGGAAAGTTCATAGACTAGTGTTTGTGAGGTGGCCATGGCCTCCTTAGAAGGAAGGGCATGAGTGCTTGCACTCAGCCCAAGTATGCTTCCTCAAAATGTTGGTTTGGTTATGAGGTAGATGCAATAGAGAAGCAGGAAGTACAGGCGTTAGGACATGGATCTTGTTGCATGCCTTTCTTTTTCCCTATGGATGGAGTAATTTACTGGCAGGAAATGGGGGTTGAAAATTAGGCATTGTGGACCTACAATGTCAGTGTTGATTGTTCCAAACTAATTTCCAGGTAAGCTTAAAGTCAAAATCATGGTGAAAAACACAATTTACTGATTATATGGTGTCTTTAATACCAACCATAAATTGCTGTATTGATCAAAATTCTAAGATCATAAGCAAATGTCATATTTCATTAAAATGGATTCCTGCAAAATTTTATTCAACTCCTAAGAGCAAGGATCTCTTGGTTTAAACACGCATTCAAACAATGATCATTTTATGCTCCAAAAACCACTACACATAGAATAGTATTCGACATACGAAGATAATGATGCCAAAAGACATGATTCTGACAGTTGGGATAATATAAATTGACAGTTCAACATGCCATTTCAATATTAACTATGAGAGAAAACTTTATTCCCAACATAACTATAACTCCTGCTTTGTATGGCAGCCATTATACTCCGAATCATCTCATGGAACTAGTACAGCAGCACCCTCCAACCTACCCTCTCGGAGAGCTGCAAGTGCTTCATTCGCTTCATCCAAGGAGAATATAACAGTTTCCGTTTTCACATGAGCCTTGGGTGCAAGCTCAAGAAACTCAACTGCATCCTGTCTGGTCAAATTGGCAACTGATACAACCTGTCTCTCACCCCATAAAATGGAATATGGGAATGCAGGAATCTGAGACATGTGAATTCCACCAGCAACAACGATGCCACCTTTCCTAACGGCTTTTAGAGCTGCTGGCACAAGAAGTCCCACAGGAGCAAACAAAATAGCTGCATCAAGTTCATTAGGTGGCATTGAATTAGAATCTCCAGCCCATATAGCCCCTAATCTTAGTGCAAAATCTTGTGCTTGTTTATCCACTGCTCTCGTAAATGCGTAAATTTGATGCCCTTCATAGATTGCAACCTGAGAAGATTCATGTAGGTATGGCATTCTCTGATTACTTTATTCTATCAATCTTGTAAATAGAATCAGTCTGTCTGGAAATGCTACTTGAATTGGGAACTATAGAGTTAATTTATTCTTATAATCTGCCATGATGACATAAAGCATATGCAAAAACAGATAAAGATGCAAAACCTGTGTAATAATGTGTGCTGCTGCACCAAAACCATAAATTCCAATTCTCTTTTTCTTTTCAAGACCAGGTTTAAAGCCTGTTTTTCTCAATGACCGATAACCAATAAGGCCAGCACATAAAAGTGGAGCAGCCTCAATATCAGAATAGACTTCTGGTAATGGAAAACAGTAAGTTGCATGTGCAACAGCATACTCTGCATACCCTCCATCAATCTGATAGCCTGCAAATTAGGAAAAGAATTAGTACATCGTGTTTTTATTCTTTACCACAATCAGAACTAAAAACAAGACAATCACAGTTGAGGTCAAACTGAACAGCTATCATCCTTAACTGAGGAATCAAATTTAGTGACCTTTGAACCAAAAATCAAATGCCTTGTATAGCCAGCCATGTATCAATGTTTTAAACTTTAAAGTTCTTCATGACACAATGTTTCAAAGCATTTATTCTATCCAACATAAATTAAGCTACTGTACCTGTAAAACCTGGATCATCACACAGATTTTCTGCTCCCTCTAAGCAATACATGCATTTACCACATGTTCGACCAAGCCATGGAATGCCCACTCTTTTCCCAATGCTAAAGAGATTACAATCCACACCTTCCCCAACCTTGTCAACTAGCCCCACAATTTCATGACCAGGAATGATTGGCAACTTGGGCTTATCCAAATCCCCATCAACCTGGATAGTTCAAAGTTTGATATCAGAACATGAGATCCATAGTTCAGACCATTCTTTATCTAGTTTAGAAAGATCGCACTATTCTGTAGCTAGTTTCGAAAGGTCCAAAGTGATTACAGAAACAAATGGGAATTCTGCAGAATGAAATTTTGACAGGAATACTACCATTTAAGGGTGTTCCAATCCTTGTTATACAAGAACACAATTTGCAGAGACTAACATCAACTTTTTAAATTCATTGAGGTTCAAAAAGTTCACACCTCAAAAAACCTAATCGTGGTTTCATGTTTCTTAACTTTAGTTCAAATTCATCTGATGCCAATGCCTACTGTTGTCTTTGCCTCTGGAATTGTTCTATACAAAAAAGAATTTGATAAGCTTATAGAATCTCCTTTAAACAAATGTACAAATTTAAACAATTTAGATATGGAAGACGAAAAACCTTTGATCTATTGTTTGTGCCTTGAAAGAGGGCTTCCCCTAGCATTTTTGTGCAATTATCTTTGTTATTTATCCCATATGAACACATTGGTGTTATATGGAATTAAAGCACATACATCTTTAAAGAGGACGGATAGAGATAGTCTGAAAAGGTAAACCACAGTTAAAACTCTCAGTGGAGTAATTCTAGATGGAATGACCTCTCGTGTTGTAGGCTTGGTGTGCATAAGAGAAATAAATGCCATTTTTGTTTGGGAAATGATTTTAAAAAAGCAGCCTGCAAGACAGATCAGGGATGAAGTTGATCTACATATGTTAAAAAGGCCCTTTCACTTTGATTCTTCATTCTACACAGAATGTGATCCAAAACATTGCTTTAAAAATTTCTAGAGTTGCAGCCAGAAGCACTATTATGGACTCTAGAAATATCATGTCTATTATTGATTCTACACAGGTTTATATTTTTTCAGTTTCTGCTATTTTTGGCCTATTATATTTTTTTCCATAGCAGAATTTTGCAAATGTTTGAACCGTGTAATGCTTAAAGCCAATAGATTTTGCAAATGTTTGAACCATGTAATGCTTAAAGCCAATACATATCCGATCATTTGAAAAAATAGGAAACTTCCAAAAAGGTGCACATAATTATAGACAAACAAAAAAAAAGCAGCTCTATAGTTGCACCTTACATATAAATTTCAATCAACTCTAGCTGCAGAAAAACAATTTTGAAAATTTGATGTCACTCAACAACTGAGAATACGGTCAGGTCCGGGCTTACCTGGATCAAGGAATAAATAATTCAAGTGTTTTTTAAACAAGAATTGAGACAATCAGAAGTGTAAAGAAAAATTTGCACTCCAGGCAGGCAAAGTATCAAGTTAGTATCTAACATGGAAGAGGTCAATAAGTGTTTCTTCCAACATCACCAAAAGCTTCTTTAAAAGGAACTGTCCATAAATGAGATTGAAGCCCATACGAAGTATTGCCACTGCTGAAATTCCTACAAAAGTATTTTAAGACTTTTCATCAACCAGTAGAGCTAGAAGCTTCCCTTCTTTTGATGGCCAATGACAAATTCCCAGCACAAACGACCTGTTTTAAAAGTTTTTTTAAGTAATTTGGCTCACTGTGAAACTAATCTTCCCAAGCTCTATACAGAAGCTGGTGACATTGGAACCAGATTTCAGGATGGCAGCATATAACTGCTTAATCTATCCTACAAAACCACTGCTGAAACAGTTTCTTCTACTATCGAGGTAAAAATGGCATGCATTATAAGGAATACTAGTTTTTCCCAAAAGGTGCCATTCCAAGACTCTCAGGTGGGCTAAGGAGCCATGCCACACTGGTTTGTTTCTCAACATAAATATAACAGAATTTAGTGCTAACTGATCTTCATTTCTCTAGAAAGTTCTGCTGCCCAGAGTCCTGAACCCAGACCGGGTACACATTGGGTCCCTGGGCTGGTTCGTGGACCTAGACAGCCCTGGTCCATTCCAAACAGGGTGACCCTTGCCCTGACCATAACTGGAGCTCCAAAGCCTTGATTTTTCAATAAAAACAGAAAATTATATAATAATTTGTCCTAACCCTAAAAACAACTACACTAAGAAACATTAAAAACGTAAACACAAAACAAAACAATTCTTCTTACCTTTCATTCCTCACTCAGTCAATACTCCATCGCTACTCATTTCTCAGGATTACAACTTTGATTAGTGTCCAGATGTTGTTATCTTGCCATTCCTACACCTCTACAAGTGCTAGATAGTTACCATAAATCTAAAACACTTTGATTTAACATTGAACAATTGGTATTGATTTATCAATTACCAATTGTGTTTTGTAGTTAAATTTGTTTATTTTGTACAAATAACGGCTATTTTTTATATTTTGATGGCCACACCCAAGCATACCAAACCTGAGTAAAAACAAATTAGTGAACCATCATATCGAAACCCAAACCAGTTACAAGGAACTTGGCCTGTAATGCATAAGAAAGAATAAGGTGTTCCCCCTGTCCCAAAAAAGATTGCAATAAATCCCAATCTCAATAAACAATTTGATTGCACCATTGTATTCAAGCAGTCGCACTTATCCAAAGCCTAACCAGCATCTAATGTACAACAAACGAAATTCCTAGAATTTAAATGTGTTATATTCATCCATAAATGATAAATCCAAATGATATATATATAGAACAGGAATAGAATTTAATTCATCTAAATGTTCTATACATATCATTCTCCCGAGGGAGATGAATGACCATCTTTTCATAGCTCAATGCGTGTATGTGTATTTGTAATCAGTGAAAAAAATATTATAGAAGAACTGGCATTTCAATAAATAACAATATAAATTGAAATTATAATTATAATAATATAATAAAATATATATATATATAAGGACATCGATTAATCTAAGAGCAATTAGAGAAGGTAGCGGCAGATTTGAAATAGAAGAGAATTACTAACAGCAGCGATTGAAGTGGTATAAGGCAGCGATTCACAACAAAAGGCAATGATCAAGGCAGCGACCTCTTTTGATAAAAGATAATTTGAATTAAAATTTAAGGATTCAGATCAGCGATTAAGGAATGGTTGTGATCTTTCAAAAGGTAGTAATAACAAAGGGGTGTGACCTTCAAGAAATGAAAGGTATGAGATATACAAGGAAGATCAATTCATTCAGCGAGGCATTAAGGGAAAAGTTGGGAAAAAGCAGCAGATTGGAAACAAGGAATGAGAATTGGAAATTATAAATCTGTTAAATTAAATATCAGTAGTAGAAATATATTTGGAAAGTAAGTTTAAATATAATTATAAATGTATATATATGTAAATATAAAATATATATATATATTCACAAAGGTAATTATGAAATTAATTAGGAATATTTATATATGTTCATTTATGTTATATATTAGTATGCAACAATGATACTTGTTATTAATTCTTATTAGTAATTATTCAATTGAATTAATCTATTTGTTTCTCTTTAAGTAATATTTTCTGAATATTGAAAACAGATCGATCAGCTTAGTATGCAACAATGATGCTTGCAGCAATTATTAATTCTTATTAGTAATTATTCAATTGAAATAATCTATTTGTTTCTCTTTAAGTAATATTTTCTGAATATTGAAAACAGATCGATCAGCTTCAGAAAGATATTTCATTCAGACAACAAACATATTCAGAATATTAGAAAAAACAAGGCAGTCGAACAGATCTGAGTTAGTTATCTGCACTCAAGGACAGAATCAGTAGTTATTACAGTTGTTGTTGTGAATATAACCATCTTATGTGTTAATAGATATTGTGGTATGCAATTTGATATATATATTTTGAATACATAAATTTCATGCATTTTATGTAGAACATAATAAGAACTGCATTTCTAATTAAATTATCGATCCAACATTAAGTTACTTATTCCTCTACAATCAATCATGAGAAAGAAGAGAGGGAAGTACAAGGGAGGATAGCAGTTACAAGGTTTCCTTCTAAATAGACCACCCATAATGGATGACGGAATGTCTGTTATTATGGGACAAGGAGGTTGCCTATCCGCCTTTAAACTTAGAAAGAGAAATACTTGATTTCCTTCTATATTATTAGAATGCAACTTGATTTTTTTTTTCCATCTTAAAAGAAATCCCTACAGAACTTGAGTTTCATGTCCTCCCTATTCATACCCACTAAAGTCAAGAACTATTTTATATTAACTTCAAGGAGGATCAAAATTTATACATTTAAGCTATTCCAAAACAGATTTTCATTTATCAAGAAAAATAAACTTATTTTCATCTACAGCTGTATGTCTTCCAATAATTCTCATGTCTGACTGCCCCTTTGATGAGTACATTTGATTCCTTCAAAATAGCTTTCTCAAAAGGGAAAACACAATTTATGCCACCTGTAGGTATGGGCAGTCAATTTATTTGTGTACATGTCAAAATGATAGATACTCTTCCAAAGTTCATGAACAATAATGGATCATGGAGTGTGATCCGAAACGTTGATGAAAAAAGCTTTAACACAATCAAATCCAGAAATAGATTCATGCAACAATATGGATTGTGGAAATTTATTATCATTTAATAATCCATACATTAGCAAGATTCTTCATCAAGTTGATTCAAAAGCTCTCTCATATACCACATAGTCACAAAATATGTGGCGGCACCTTCCCTATGACAAATATACAACCAGAACAATGGCAGTGTTCGAACTGTGCAGCATTGTACGCAAACTTGGCGCACAATCCAAGGTCACGGCTGAAGAAAGGGCATAACTAACAGTCATTTTCCTACGTTTTGTAATGTGTTAAGGCATTATATATGTGAATGTATCATGTGAATGTATATATAGAATGATGGATATAAAATAGAAGAGAAGAGTATAAATCAAAGAGTGTTTCACAGAGATGCTATGAACAATTATTTAAAAGAATAAAAAAAAATAGATTGGGTGAAGATAGTGGTGGTCAAGGTTAGAGACATACAAATGTTTGTATGTAATCATGAGACATCATTTGCATTATTTTGATCTTTTGAGGTTAGTTTTCATAATCTTTGTCTTGTTGGATAAGATTTATTAAGAATCTCTTGTAGGTTGCATACATGAAGAGAGGAAGCATGGATTGGGATGCATGATTATATGGTTCTCAATTGCTTGTTCACATTGATGGGAATAAAAAGTAAACTAATACAACATGAAAATATGAAATTAAGTATGCTTGTTCATTAGACACCATTCAACTAAGTGTGCTTAGTAGTAGAATATCATTAATGGATTTATGAATGGAAATCAACAACATAAGAAATCAACAAACCACGTGAGAATAACATATTACACAAGATTTATATGGAGAAACCATTGCAAAAAAAAACTCCACCAAAACAAGAGGCCAAGTATGTATTATCTTCTTCAAATAAGAATAAAAAAAACAAAACTCCTTCACACTTTCTTTGTCTCTAATCTGACAACACTTGTGTACCTATGACCATCAACAAAAAGAACCAAAATAGGATATCTTACCACCATCCTAAAGCTTCAATTTAGAAGAAAGATTCTGCTATGAATTTCCAAAATAAAAGGTGCATAAACCATAGCAAAACATGGCAACCAAAAATCCATTCAAAATACCAAACACCACAGTCCTTGTAATTCCCTTCAAGATTGTAAAGTCATCCATTTGCATCCCAAGAGACAAATTTTCCCTCCTTTCTAAATGACCAACTTGGAGAAGATAATAATCACCTGTATAGAATATCAAAATTCACGTTTCCCTCCTTTCCAAGTGCCCAAATTGAGGAGATAATTAATCACCTATATAGAATATCAAAATTCACCTTTCCCTCCTTTCTAATTTACATGGTGCGAAAGCTGAGCTTACAATGAAACCGTGATTCAGAATTCGTCCTAAATACGGTCTGGACTGAGTTCGATCCTCAAATGACTTCAATCAAACCCCAAATGACTTCAATTAAACCTCCCAAGTAATGAAAATACCTTTTCCAACATAAAAAAACAAAATTGATGTCTTCTATATAACAAGCGCTCTGTGTGAGCTGGAGTCCCTGCCTGAAGCAGGTCTGAGTGTAGGGAAAATAGTGTTATGAGTGTTTTACAGTTGGTCTTTGATCATTGCAAATTAGTACAGAATTTTAAATGAAGCATTCCCCTTAGTGCAGTTCTACACAATGTTAAAATAATAAGTGCAGGTGCACCACAACTCACATCTTGAAAAGCCTTCAATAGCCACAACAAAACAAAACAAACGAGCATATCATAGCCTCCTAATTGACTACACAGCCTTGTGCATGCATCCTCATTTTACATACATGCCTACCAAGGTAGTAGCAACTGTAACATCTAAAAAGCTTCGTTCCCTCACAATGGACTTGAGCCTAGTGAATCTTAATTTGCATCTCTTCTTCACATAAACTATGTCCACACCAAAAAACATTGCTCCTGTAGTCCAAGCCGATTTCATGTTAATAATTTTGGAATCCTGCATAAGTAGAGGTGTATATGTGCTGAAATTAATTGAGGTGCATGTCTCCTGCCTATATTTAAACACTTACAGATTCTCATACAAGAAATCCTATAGGAAGAAACTGATAAATCTGTGTATCAAGAAAACTACCAATACTAAATCAGTATCCGAAACAGTTCAGTAATGAAACAAATATGAATGTCTAAACACTTTAGAAATGTATTGGAGACAGTGTATCAAGCAATGTGACTGACTCCAACAATATCTAAACCATCCATAAGATAGGTTTTTAAATGTATTTTCATCCATATGACCAAAATATATGCCAAATGAGTTTCATAGGATCCTAATTTAGTAGAGTTATGCCCTGAAATAGTGTTATGACGAATTGGGGTGGTTGTTGAGTTTGGAATGGGATGTGAAGTAGTTGCCAGAATAGTCCAAATGCACACAGATTTCAAAATCATAACAAGGCCAAGATTGCGGGAATGGCTAGATCAATATGCTAAGATAACTGAACTTTCTGTTTCAAGTTTTAGTAAGCAACTTCTGGAAAAAGTTAAGGCATCTAGAAGTAAGGAATTCATAATCCGTATGGCTCAGTTTTTGCATTTCTCGTCTTTCTATGGCTATATGAATTCAACAGAGATGCTCATTTTGTGCAAGGAATTGCTTGTAGTCAGTGATTCGGGATCCATAGTAAGTAGTTGCAAAGCCAAACTTGTGCCTGCATCTATGGGCAAGTGGCACGAGCTAATAGGAAACAATCCATGGGCTGCAGAAGGGATTGTTATACTGTCACCTGCTTACATGAAAGCAAATGCCAGTGGACTAAGAGGGAAAAGAGAAAATGAACTTTAGTCTTTTATGAGAAATGGGCTTGGAGCAGTGGACATTCCCAAGCTAAAACACCCCAATGCTCGATTGCCTGTAGTTTCCTCTCCCATCAGAGAAGATCATGCTGTTATGCTTTTAGAGTGGATTCGCAATTTGACTGCGGTCTGCAATGAGTCCCTGCCCGAAAAATTCCAAAGTAGTATCATGGAAGGAAAATAGCTAAAAAAGCACCGAGGGTATGAGTCTCCAAATTTATCTTTTTTGTACAATACTAAATGGTCATCGGCTGGTGTAGAGTTAAACGACCTTTCTTTTATAGATTGTAGTTTCTACAATAAGAACATCAATAAATTCAAGAGTGTCCTCCAACGAATTGGGGTGGTTGTTGAGTTTGGAATGGAATGTGAAGTAGTTGCCAGAATGGTCCAAATGCACACAGATTTCAAAATCATAACAAGGCTTTACAAATATCTTCACCGTTTCCATTGGCTGCCTAGTTACCCGAGCTCGCACAAAATTTGGATTCCACACAGTGATGGACTTGCAGGTGAGTGGTAGGATTCAAAAATGTGTGTAGTCCATGATGGCAATGGCCTCTTCTATGGCAGGCTACAAATCCTGGAAAGGTTTTATGAAGACACACTAATACTACCTTAAAGCATAAATAGAATAGAAAATTGGGAATATGGGTTTCCGAGATTAATGAATTCACTATACTATAGATAATGCTCTGAAATATGTTCAAAAGAGTGATTGCAAAGCCAGAATAAATAATGCTACGTCAACTTGCACAGGAGAGGGCAACGTATCTTCAATATCTCAGAATCTAGAAACTAGCGTTCCTGTTCTACATAGAGAACAAAACTCAAATGGGTTTTGGGATTTTCCTCAGGACGAATTAAGAACATGTAGAAGCTTGCCAGTTGAGGCTTTGAAAGATGAATTCAGATTTCATCCATGAAATCAGGGAAGCATATAATACTTTTGGGGAGAAGGCCTCTGCAACTGGGAAAGAAAATGCATAGTAATACTAATAAGTGCAATAGAGATCAGCAAGAGCACTCTCAACTTCCATCCTCCTTTGTACGAATTCCAAAGCACAAAAATAAGCAGCAAAATGTGCTGGCTAGTAAGCTAAGAAACAGTAATTCAGAACTGATAACCCATTTAAAGAGACGCCAGACTATGTAAACACTTACTATCTATTTCCTGGAAAACCAAATTGAACTCCACATTTTCAAAAATAAACATTGGATTTGACCAAAACTCAACCAAAAAAAAGGGGAACCCAGTTCTGAATTGGAAGAAAATAAAACAATAAAGCTTTCCAATATAACACATACCAGAAGGGCTAGAGGTGAGAGAGATTTTTTTGTGACCAAAACTCAACAAAGAAGGGAGCCCTGGTCTCTGAATTCACTAAAACCTTCGTATACACATACAGAAGGGCTAAATGCAACATAGTACAGTTAAACTTTACTAAAATTCATTAGTTTACCTGATTGTTATCGGTGTCCTTGGTATGCTCTGTTAAACCGAGTGTCCCTGCTAAAAGACCGACAAACTGCCCATTTAATATCCCAAAACTGAATCTGAGCCAGGGCATCTTATCCAAACGATCAGTGAGTTTATATCACATAAAATCAAAATTCATGCTTAAAAAAATAACGGTCAACTTAAATTTACATAATCTATCAGGGGCCAACATTTATTTATACAACTAATCCATGACTGAAGTCTAAAGAAATTCAAGAACTGATGACTGATGTGAAAATTCTATTGTTGTAGTGGGACTAAACCAAAAAAGAACAGACAAAACTACTCACTAGAAATTGAAGTTGCGTGACTTTCATGGAGGAATGTTAAGCCAATTATGATCACCATAACAAGGTGAAGAGTGTAACGGCTTTCTTGAAACCCATTTTGTTAAAAAAATCAATTTCTCTGGCAAAACTAGGAAGAAGAAGACTCTTTTAACTTCTATCTATTTTCAGCCCTAAATTCAAAAGGAAAGTATGACATGTTTCCAGAAGCAAATGCACTCCGTTGCTTGCCATGGCATTCCATCACCGAGACCACATTTATTTGAGACATTTTCCCAAACAGCTCGTTGCTTTGCCTATGCTACCATATTTTTGATACATCTCTACCAAAGCATTTTAGCAAACAGTTATGCACCTTGCTGCCATGGCTAAAAGACTAAAACAGATGCTTTCGAACAAGCTATGGACGCTTGACATAGCATAGAAAATGTTGTAAATGTTTGTAAAAATGCATCAAAGAAACCTTGTCTCACGAGTTACAAAATCATATAGTTTGCCCTATCGTTGATTTTACGTTTGTTTGCAAGAAAAACAAACAAAGAGAAAATCTGGTGTATAATTTACTTACAGCTGAATCTAGTCTGGTGAAATATATGCAAAAGACATTCCATTCATGATCAGTGGGCAAGGTGCGCTGTTTCAAAACAGACAGGTCTGTTAGCAACACCAAACTCTTCCAAATACCCTCGACAACAGTCTTCCTAATTCTTCCACCGCAGTCCATAAATGAGATTTGCACAATGGGTTTTTTGTTATATGCAAAATCTCGTACCAGACACAAGACACCTAATCTAGGCCATGAAGAATGCCACCTAACCCTAATCGCCGGTTAGATTCATTGCAGAAACAAGCCATGTGACTGCTTCCAACAACGCCACCTGCTCGCTCACAGGTACTTCACAACTAAGACACGTCCACAGAAAAAAAAACATTACAAACTGAAGCAAATATTTCCCTCCCTCCGTTTATGATTCGCTGGGCTCAGAATTTCAAAATGTAAAATAAAAAAATCAGTGGGAAAAAACATCAGACCAATCAGAAAATTGCAAAAACCAACGAGAAATTCAGCTTGTATAAAAAAAATGTTACAGACCAAAGGATAAAGCTTTATATCATCGCCTCCCGGGAATTCCCAGATGCCTTAATGCTCAAAATCATCTGCTCGATAACATTAGTCTCCGCCTATAGATAGGCGGGACTAACAATTCTATTTAAAGTTCATCAGAATCTAAGATCTAATTGCTTATGATTTGAAAGAAAGGCGAACAGAAGGCAAGAGAAATGGAGAATTCGACAATTTCTGGATGAAATGAGTAAATTTTCTACTTGTTAAGAATACTATCATTGATAATTGGGCAGCACCAGAAAAAAAATTGTCTGATAAAGAGCAAAGCCTAACCACATGTAAATCGGTGCGGCAAACAGCACAAGCTGTTACACGAACGCGGAGATGACCTGGCGGAGGTTGTGGGATACGCATTCGTACGCTCTTTAATGGTGTTCTAGCTGCTTCCATCACCATTGCGCGCATGCTTCCTTCGCCTTCGCCTTCGTCTTCCATCGTCTTCCAATTATATCGACAAAAAGACCAGCTGAACGTCTAACCTGCAATTTTATCTTTCGTTTTATCCCACTTTAAGTGCGCTTGAAGTTCAATTATTACGGAGGTTTACAGGGTAAATGTGGATTGGACATAAACTATCTAAAATTCTTTAACTGTTCTGAGCATTGGGACATGATTTTGATTAATTTAATATTTCTATTGACGTCAGATTTAGATTGTGATTAAAAAATAAAAAATAAAAAAAATGAATATGAGAATTTAACTTATAATATCACCTTTTTCTTTTAAATTTAAATTTTAGTTTAGGTATATTTAGTTTGAATGGATTATTATGTGTTAATTGTAGTTTCAAATTTTCAATGTGTGTATAAAAAGACATCATTGTAAGATCATTTAAATTAAGAAATATTAAGTAATTATTTATCAAATAGTTAAGAATCTCTATTATGATTATAATTTAAGTGCATTCACTTTTCACAAGAGATTAAGACACATTAATTATAATTAGTTGTTTAGTTTTACATATTGCTTGTAGCAACACATTTTAAAACCTTAGTTTTACACCAAGACATTTCATCATTCTTTGTTGAAATTTCAAGTTCCAAAATTTAAGATATCACACTATCACAAGTGTATTGTCATCATTTGTATTACTACTTGTTGTCTACTAACTTTTATCAAAAAGTATTGAATTATATCTATGGGCTAGAAATATTTAGAAATTTCTCACTTAATGTTAACAATCTTATCTTTTACTACAAGTTCAAATATTAAGGAAAATCTTTATTTGCCACAAGTGCATTGTCATCATTTGTATAACTACCTATTGTCTACTAAATTTTATCAAAAGGTATTGAATTATATCCATGGACTTGTAATAAGGAGAATTTTTTCACTTAATGTCAAAACTTTGTCTTTTATTACAAGTTCAAATATTAAGGAAAATCTCTATTTGCAAGTATATAATAGGAACATTTTCGCCATCAAAAATCAAATTTGATTCTATAGATGGTGAAATCATCTCCATAGACATTGATTTAGTCTAGGTTTACAGATAGTTCCATAAATCAAAAGACACAATCATTTTGATTTGATTATGTGTGAGGGGGAGAACGTTAGACCAAAAGACGGATCGAAACATGCTAATAAAAAATCTAGACCTACACATACGAAATGAAACAAAGCTATCCTAACATGCATCAGTGAATCTATGATTACAATATTGAATGTACATGAACAACACAGTCTTACCATCCCATAGTGGAGTGTATTTTCCTGATGTTGGGTTGTTCTTATTGTTGCAAAGCCTCCAAAGTTTGTGTGCAAAAGCTTGATGAGTGACTGTTTTGGTTGGTTGATCGAAGATAATGGTGAAACTCTATCAATGGTGTTCTTGACAACACTTTATTGCTCAATGTATGTTGATTCTCCGCTCCTTATTTGTGAGGAAAGAGGTTTGTTATATAGAAAATGAGATTTGAAATGAATGATCAAGATTGTTTTGAAGAATATCCAGATCAACGATCGAAGTGTGTTGAGAGGAATTAGACATAAGAAAATTGTGCAAAGTTGATTGCACAATTTGGGTGATTGAGAAATAGATTGGCTAGTCACGGATGCGATTGATCAATTAACAGATTTAGATTGATCAGTCGGGATTTTGATGGCTTAGTTAGGAATGTGATGGCTTAGTTAACAAAATAGATTGTTCAGTTAACAATTTGGATTGATCAATTAACAAATTAGATTGTTCAGTCAACAATCATAATTTGCTCAATCAGAAAGTGGGTGAAGAATATGAATTAATTGATTTAATTAATTAATTTCCTTTTGGAGTTGAATGTGCAAATCAAGTTTGACTTTTGCAAACAAAGTTGCATTAGTTTCATTTGATTTTTGATAATTGATTTGAATAGTTTGATTTAATTATTCAAATTTTGGAGGGAAAGTGTTGAAATTAAATTATTCTTTAATAATTTAATCCACTTAGAGGAATAATGTGATTTAGCGACATAATTAAATAATTGGTGTTATTTAATCAATCAAGACGAAATAAATTGAGATTAGGACTTTATTAAATAAATGTAATTTATTTAATTGGTCGAAATGATGAAACGTGAATTAATCAAATAATGTTTTATCTAATCAATAGAGGAATCAGGGTTTTCAGGACTTTATTAAATAAATGAAATTTACTAAATTTGTTCGAAATGATGAAAAAGTGAATTAATTAAATAATGTTGTATTATTCAATTAATAGAGGAATTTGGGTTTTTGATGTCGTTTTGATGTGGTGCGATGTGGGAACGTTGTGGTATGATTCTAAGATGATCTAAGACATTACGGGTTGATTCTGAGATATTTTAGGATGATTCTGAGATGTTTCGAGACATTATGGGATGTTTCTGAGCTATTTCAAGATGATTTGAGATGTTACAAGATGATTATGAGATATTATGAGATATTATGAGATGTTACAAGATAGTTTCAAGTCATTTTGATATGTTATGAGACAATTCTCATTCATTTTGAGATGTTACGAGATGATTCTAAGTCACTCCGAGATGTTACAGGATAATTCTAAGTCATTCTAAGATGTTATGGGATGATTCTAAGTCATTTTGAGATGTTACGAGATGATTATGAGTCATTTTGAGATGTTACAAGATGATTTTGAGTTATTCTGAGATGTTACAGGATAATTCTAAGTCATTTTGAGATGTTACAGGATGATTTTGAGTCATTCTGAGATGTTATGGGTTGTTTCAAGATGATGTTCCATATTGTTTGATGTTGTTTGAGGTTGTTCGATGTTGTTCGATATTGTTCGATGTTGTTCAATGCTATTTGATGGTGTTCGATGTTGTTCAATGATGTTCGATGTTGTTCGGGGTGTGTGATAGGTGTCAAGTTAATTTTACATGTCTACATTTTGCCCCTCTTTGATACAAAGTACTGGTTGCTTTGTTTCAAAGATTTTGTTTTTAAGATCAAGTTTTTGAAAAAAAATTATGCCCCACTATGCCCCAGTGTTCAATGGAATGATGGTAGGACTCTGTGTTGCCCCCTCAAGAGGTTGACTAAAAATTTCATGCTTTGAGGTTAGGCTCTTGAGACTATAATTGTACTATCATTTTGATGTTTTTAGATGAAATGTTATATCACTATGTGCATCGTTTCTCGTTCTGATGTTTTCTAGAGCTTCTAATTTGAAAGTAGGACGATTCCTTAGGTGTAATTGGGTTTTCCTAGATGAAATTAGGGTTTTCTTGAGGTGTCATATAGGAAAATTGTCTTCAAATTGGCTCATTTGTGCTTTGATCCTCTTGCTAATTCTTGTCTCTGGATTTCATATTCTATCAGTTGTTGAGGAAGAATGTCAAGATTTGAGGTTGCCCCACATTGTTCTAAGCTTGTTCGGGAGTATGGACGAACTTCAAGTATCAGTGGCCTGGTATGTACCTTCTCGCCTTTTGTTTTCATCATGTTTTTGTTCTTGGTATGCATGTGTGAAGTCTTGTCAATCAATAGCATTGTTTCTGAGATTCCTACGCAGTTGCATTAGTTTTGGCACTTTTGTACTATGAAAATTGTGCTTTTGTCTGAAAACTGCGCTATTGTTCTAAAATTGCACTGTTGTTTTATGCTTTTGTCTTGAAACTATGCTATTGTCTGAAAATTGAGCTAATATTCTAAAACTGCGCTATTGTTCTAAACTTGTGCCCTTCTTTATGTGCTTTTATCCTAAAACTGCACTATTATCTGAAAATTGTGCTATTATTTCATGCTTTTGACCTAAAAATATGCTATTGTCTAAAAACAACACTCTTGTCTAGTTTTTGTTGAGCATTTGTCCCAAAACCTAGTAGTTGACTTCTCCTTCTGTCATTTACTTTTAGCATTTATTCTAAACCCTAGTATGTGTTTGTTTGTCATCATAAATTCCGTTTGTCATCATGCTCATTTTTTTTGTGTTGCTTTGCATGTTTAGAGTGAAACCCTAACATCCTGGTTTATAATGATTTACAAGCGAGTCTTCGACCACTTGTGACAAGAGAGAGACGTCCTTGTTGCTTGTTCGATCCGATTGCCCCTTTCAGTGCATTGGAGCGGGACTTTCTTGACACCATGGGATTACATTATATTTGTTACATGCCTCCAATCAAGACCCATATGGCGATGATGACCGCTCTTGTGGAGAGGTGGCACTCTGAGACATCCTCCTTTCATTTGCCTACAGGGGAGGCAACCATTACTCTCGAGGATGTTTGGAGGATTCTTCATCTTCCTATTCACGATGAGCTTGTTATGTACCAGGTTCGATGAGGTGCCTGTGCTATGCAACATTTATTAGGTGTGGGACACTTGGATGTTCGTGATTCAAAGGTTAATTTTTCTGACAGCACAAATCCTATCGTTCTTATCCTATGTGGACTGGTATCAGGATTGGTTGTTCCTGATAGATGAGGTTGAAATTTTATGGTGGGATGGGGTACATGTATTGAGAGCATGGTATGAGATATGCCTGGGGTGCCTGTTTGCTTGCCCATCTTTACCAAGATATGCATGAGGCGGTGTATTGGGGTGGGAAGTCGATGTCTGTAAGTGTGTCACTTTTGCATGTTTGGGCATGGGAGCATATTTTCATGACTCATCTAGATAGGATTCAGGATCATTCTCCAAATGATCCATACTCTTATCATTATGGGGACTCTATGCATTACACCTTGCCTGGGGACCTACATTACTGGCATCATGTGTTTGATGAGATGCATGGTTTCGTGTGGAGGCCTTATATGAGCTATGAGGTTTGACCAAAGGATGGTGATCAGCTTATGTACTGCTGACAGACCCGTTGGTTGCTTGGTCATTCGTCATCTATGATAGAGCGTTATCTACCAGATTGAGTCTATCGCCTGTCTGGAGAGAAACAGGGGCAAGTTCCTGATGCATATGAAGCTCAGTTTGGTTGGACTTGTCAGGAAGTCCGTGTATGGGGTCTCAAGGTTGATGCAGATACTATGATTATCGAGTTTGGAGCACTTGCCCCAATTGGTTGGGGTTGGTTGGTTGGTGTGGCAGATCCAAGTACTACTCATGATTATGAGGAGTGGTGGGCATGACGTAGGCCTTTGAGGCTTACTGATCCTGGAGGTGATCCCATTATGGGTAGAGCAGGTATTACAGGTCGTCATGGGGAGCAACAACACACTGAGCTTCTCATAGAGTAGTTGGAACAAGCTCGACGTGATGAGGCACAATATATTCAGGATGAGCAAGTGCCTCCTGCATAGGGTCAAAGATAGGTTCTAGGTCCTCCTCCACCAACTAGGGATATTGATATAGTGTTAGCTCAGATGACTTTGGCCAGAGATGCAAAGATTACGCAGTGACAGGTTGTGGAGGCTTTGGTAGACACTTTGAGGGTTGAGCGAGAGGGCAAGATTGGTAGATGACATACTATAGAGGCTCAAGTAGCATTACTGATAGCACAGAGAGATACTCTTCAGGTAGAGTGAGAGAGTGAGATTGGTAGACAACATGTTGTAGAGACTCAAGTACTGTTACTAACAACGAAGAGAGATACTCTTCGGCTAGAGTGTGATAGTATGCAAACTAAGCGAGATCAATATCTACAGACATCCACCTATTATCAGACCTTATATGATGCTAATAATCCTAGGGCCTCTCGACATCCACGGTTTGGGGAGCTGAGTGTTGTGAGTGATGGCAATGGTGGTACAGGTGCAGGTGGAGGTGATCAGTCTGTGAGACGGCTAGATCTTTTTGGTGGTCAGTAGTGTTTCGTCTATCTTGTTAGGGTCTTACTATTTTTGGTACTTGATCTTCATGTTGTTTCATGGTGTTGAGGCATTTTGTAGACATGTGCATTATATATATTCATTGGTCTAGTCGAGATCTCATATATATGTTATGATTTTGTATTATCCTATCACACTTGCGTCACTGCGAATGATGTATTTATGACATATTCCCTTTTTGATGATGATATATATGAGATATACCTTCTTAGATTCAACCTCATTTTATGTTTATGTGATGGTGATATATGATGATGTATGTTTATATGTGTTTTTATGCTTTTATGATGTATGAATTTGATGTGGATGAATGAATCATACTTTGTCTCGTTTTATGATGTGATGTATGTTGATAAATGAATGCCCCATACGTGATGTTTTTAATTAGTTTATTATCATCATGATATGTATTGATAACATTTGTGGATGCAGTATGGATATGGTACCGATGATGTTTTATGCACGATGAATGTTAATTAGAAGAAATATGATGATGTATAGAATTATGATGTTAATTAGAAGAAATATGATAATGGATAGTGATTGATGAGTTTATTTTGCTTCACTTTAGAGACTTCACGGTTTGAAAAACCTTGTTTGATGTAGCAAATAGATATGATGCACCAGGGTATGAATTACCAAGGCAACTTTGTATCTATTGTGTGGACTTTGACTCTACAAACAAAGAGTACCTTTATTTATACCAGACATACGAAAACTTTGTTTAAAGTATAGGGGGGTTGCGTGAAAAACATTTCAGACCAGTCACACAGAGAGGTATAGAACACCTAACATGTAACTGCTTCACGAACTATTTTAATACAACTTCCATACCCAATAAAGCAAGTATTCGCCATGGTAATATTACAAAAATATCTTACAAATAGAAAATTGAAATGATGTTCAATTGCACCCATTCCTTCCTTTCTGAATCCTTATGGACATCCTTGAGAGATCCTAGGAATGAGTCAATAAATTAAATCACAAAAGGTAAGACCACAAAAAGATATAAAAAAAAGTTGCAGTATCACTTGCCATATCTGTTTAGGGTGGGGCTATTATCCGTTGTTGATCATGTCTATCATAGGAACGAATCCGTTAAGGCATATCTCAGGATGTTGTTGGGACTTGTTTAAAAAGATAGGTAGTTGATACTTTGACATTGTTTTCGTCTATTTATAGTCAACTCTTATGCGATTGTTTTTTCTTGAAAGTTCTAGCTTTTGATGTTTTCTTTGTTTGTTTTTTTTTTTTGTCAAAGGATGATTGGGACGGTTTATTTATTATGTGTGAAATGTTTATTACAGATTTTGATGACGGGATGGGTCATTTTGATTTTCTAAATTTTATGATGTTGTTTTTGTTGTTTTCAGGGGACTAACCTAAGGCCTCAGGGGCTCATCAAAGATAAGCCTTGCCTACGTTGTACATGTAGAGGCTCGTAGTTTGCTTGGTTTGACCTTTTCTATTTTGTGAATGTTTTTGGATTTTGTATATTGTATATGTTTTTTTGGGATTTTCTATTTTTTGACTAAGTGAAATAAAGCATGTTTGCAAACCTAAGGGGACTGACCTAGGGTCTCGGGGGCTAAAAATCCTTGCCTACATTGTACACACAAAGACCATGTAGTTTGACCATTTGACTCAAAGCATGAATTATTTTTGGGTAAACAACATTGATAGCTTGGATTGATATCTTGTTTCTGTGTCTAGAGGATATGTTGTGGGAAATTCACTTGAACTAGCTATGAGGTTCAAGAAATTTTGATATCTTATACTATTTGAGTGAAGGAATAACCCAACAATGTTGTTTTGTTTTTTATTATTTTTCGCATGTTTTAATCTTTGTTGTTTTCTAGTTTTTTTTACTTTTGTTGTTTTATGACCACAATTGAATGCTACCAAATCTAATCCATGGCCATCTTTGGGAAGTTTCCCCCAATAGAATGACTTACCTTAATTAGTGACAAGCCATGGTTGGATACATGATTTATGAAATGAATGGGTGGATGTTATGAACAAGTGTTGATAGATAATGATGCATGTTTTATTCACACATAGTGCATGTTTGCCAGGTTTTCACTATGGTACCTGTTCTAGGAGCACCACAAAGTGGTTTTCACTCAAAGAACGTTTTATTTATCTTTACTTTTTTTCTTGTTTTTTGATTTTTTTTTTCATTTTTTTGGATTTTTACCCTTTTGCCTGGGGTGTAAGATGTTGAAAACTTGGATTGATACTTCACCTTGTTTTTCTAGAGGATATGTTGTAGAAAATCTTATGTGAACTAGCTATGGGGTTCAAGCAACTATTGATATCTTAGAATTTTTGAGTGACGGAATACCCCATGTTGTCATCATATTTTAAGGTTACCAAGTGGTAGTGCGTTGGTGGTACACCTTATTGTTGGGATGAATTATTTTGAAGGTTAGCTTGGTGGTGTGTTGTCGGGTACACCTTGTTGTTGGGACAAATTGTTTTGAAGGTTACCCTGGTGATGCGTTGGCGGGTATACCTTGTTGTTGGGATGAATTGTTTTGAAGGTTACCCTAGTGGTGCGTTGGTAGGTATACCTTTTTGTTAGTGGATTTTTACCCTCCTTCCTAGGGTGTAAGATGTTGAAAACTTGGATTGGCACATCACTTTGTTTTTTCTAGAGGATATGTTGCAGAAAAGCTTACTTGAACTAGTTGTGGGGTTCTAGTAATTGTTGATATCTTAGAATTTTTTAGTGAAGGAATAATCCATGTTGTCATCTTTGAAGGTTACCTTGGTAGTGTGTTGGTGGTACACCTTGTTGTTGGTACAAATTGTTTTGAAGGTTACCTTTGTGGTGTGTTAGTGGGATACCTTGTTGATGGGACAATTTATGGATCACACTGTGAGTTAGAAGACATAGATCAAAATTTGTTCTAAAGCAAGATGTAAGCATTTTCCCCTAGTGTCTAGCAATTTAGGTGATGAGTTATCTTATGATAGGATAAACATGTTGGATAGAGTATGCCCTTTTTGAAAATGCCTCATGGATCAGATAATGCTAGATAGGATAGGATCAATGATAGGGATCCATGTCAAAATGTTTTCCATAAGCAAGTGTAAAGTGTATACCAAACATTTGTCAAGATCAAGATAAGTTGGATTTGGATAAAAATGGATTGGATTCATTATGGATAGGTTGAGATGCTTCCACTTGAAATGGTGCACATAGATGCTTAATTCTACACATGACGCCTATTTACTAGGTTTTCACCATGGTACTTGTCCAAAGCGCCACCATAGTGGTTTTCACTGGATCATTATTTTTCTCTTGACTATTTTTTTTATTTTTGATTTATTGATTTTTTATGTCACACAAGACACCTATTTACCAAGTTTTCATCATGGTGACAATTTTTTGCTCATGTTGGACCACTTGGTGGTGCTGATGTAGACATTGTTGGTGTTGATATGGTTTTTGTCGCTATCATGATGTGCCAACAATATCCTTCTTGGAGGATTTGTTTTGCTAAGATACAAGTGCTTGAATGTAACCCCTGATAATTCTTGTCTCCCTGGTTGATGTCGAAGTTAGTCTTACCTTGATGTGCACACCGGGATAGAGTGCCCTTAGAATCCTTATGATAAAGAGTTGCTACCAACACATGGTCAATGTGAGATTTGGATATCATGGATGGTAAAATGCGTTGAGGGATATGTGATTCGGATGGATTGGCTGATAGTTTGGAACCTTTGACACTCCAAACTTGGGATGATGATCAATGATGGGTGGATATGGAGATTCGATTGGGACCAACATCTTGATATACCTTGCAAGTCGCTCTTGAAGCTTTCTTATGAATTGTTGGACATATTTGATGGAGGAACTTCCCTTTTCAATTTTTCCCCATAGTTTCTTTGACTAATGGAGTTTGATAGGGATGATTCTCTTGCTTTTTCTTTTGTATCCATTTAAAATTTTCTTGTCCATTTTATTTTGTTGATTCTTTTGCTTCAATGACTTGTTTTGTTCTTTGATATAGCTTTTTCTCTTGTTGTTAGTCCCAATTAGAGGGTGGAAATATGTGTGGATGGTGATTCATGGCATGGCTAGTTGTAGTGTTGGTAGTAGTTTCATCATAAGGACCCTTCGTGCTCCCCATGTTGGTGTTTTCATTAGATAAAGTTGCCCCCAGTATTATGGAGGTATCCTTGATATGTTTATCTCCCTTAGTTGTTGAATAATCAAGACCTCGATGCTTAGGATTTCCCATAATCTGCACTGGCTTTAGGATACACTATTCATGTAGGCCTAATCCTCTGTCTTGATATTGAATTCATTGAGAGAGTTTATTTGCAATGGGATATGTCTCATCTTGGAAACAAGGTGATAATATTTCTTTTCTCTGTTGTGGATCTTTAAATGTGGTAGCTTCCTCATTAATAGGCTCCTTCAGATGTGGGATACCTTCCTGATTGATATCTTTGGCCTGATCTTGTAAAATATTAGATTTTAATGCTTCTTCAAGAGGTTTTTTTGATTTATTGTCCACATAAAAGTCTTCCTCATGATTCATTTTTGATATGTCTTCATAGGATGTTTTTGATTCACAAATTATATATAAGTATTCTTTATGATCAGTTTCTGATATGTCTCTACATGATGTTTCTGATTCACAACTTATGTATAAGTCTTCTTCATGATCCCTTTTTGATATATCTCTAGCTTCTGCTATGTCTTGATATTGTTTACAAATGTTAAGAGTAGGAGACTCTTATTCTTTGGTAATGATACCAAGAGTATGGGACTCTTGTCTTAGATGAAGATCATCTACATGTCCATTAGGAGTAAGCATCTCATGGGTGTATGTATGTGTGCTAGGTATATGGATTTTTTCTTCTTTTGGAAAAACTTGGATGTCTTGGAAGATATCTACCAAGTCATTGTAGTATTTTGATGATAGGGATTATTGATCTTAACTTTGTGTTGTATTATCTTTGATAGGCTTTGGATCACATTCTTCACATGGATCAATTTCAAAGAAGTGATTTCTTGTAAAGGATCCTTAGCTTTCCTCAAAATGTGGATATATAGGTAATGAATCTTGGCTTAGATATTCTACATTGGGTATAAGTGTTGGATCAAGAGTCTCCTGATCATCAATATATACTACCATGAGGTTGGATGAGGTCAATATATCTTGGACTGAATCATTGCCAAAATTTGGTGATTGAGTTTGATCATGCTTGGGATTAAATTCTTGATGTATGTCCTCATGCTCACTAGATGATGTAGAGACATTGTCAATATGATCAGTGTTAGATAGATCTTGCTCATTTTTTTCAACCTTTGAGTTTGAGATATTATCCACATTGTCATTAGTAGTTGGACCTTGAATTTTGTCTTCAATAGCTATTTCTCCTTGCTCAATAAGGTCTTGGATGAGATTTTTTAAGTGTAGCACATTTGTTCGTTGGGTGACCCTTGATTTTGTGGAATTCACATCATTCGTACCGGTTATACCAAGGGGGTTTAAAACTTGGTTCACCATAAGTTAGACTATCTTTGATTTTGATAAGTTCCTGTTGTACTAGTTCGTGCATGATTACCTCTAAAGTTTCTCCTAAAGGAGTGAATTTCCTTATTGATTGGTAATCTTTCCTCTGTCAATTTTCTTGATTATTTTGCTCTTGATTTTGCAGAATCCCTTGAATCTATTTTTGAGGTATATTTTGATATTGCACTTGAGGTACATTTTGGTATTGCAAAACTTCTTGATATTATGACTGAGGTACATTTTGACATTGCACTTGAGGTACACCTTGGTGTTGCAAAACTTCTTGATACTATGGATATTGGAAGTGTTGTTGATGCGAATATTGAGGTGTTTGTGGAATGATGTCCATTGGTTGCAGATATGAAATGCTCCCACCTTGCACATGGCATCGATGATACATCATATTTTGACTTCATTTAATTTCTTCAAGATCTCTCTCAATTTTATTTAGGGTGATTTGATTTTCTAGACTTATTCCTTGATGGGGGTTTTGAAACCCTTGATGTTGTTTCCCTATTTGATGTTGTGACCCTTGATAAGAGTAATTTGGGTAATAGATCGACATGTTTTGGGGATGTTTTGATACTCAATACCCTATCAAAAGGTCACTTGGTTTATATCCTCATGGGCCACTTTTGTCATTTATGGTGTTTGCTAGTGGGATACTGGTGGTGTTCTTGCTTGCTTCCATTATATTCCTATGTTGTGATCCTGTGGTTTTCATAAACAACTTGGGTCCCTTGTGGGAGAGTGGTGTAATGTTTGACCTCTCTTGGTGACTCAAATCCTAAAGACCCGATGTTGTCCTATTGATTATGTAAGATACTGGAACTATTGGAACAGACCAGGATTCTGACAATAGTAGAAGGAATACAAGTTTGGATTGTTCCTAGAAGCCCATTTGTAAAAGTTGTATACCAACCTAGTTTTGGTTTCGTGAAGTGCCCAAAGGTGTTTCTTGAGAGATTTTGGACTAAGATGCCTAAGTCTAAAATGATGACTTGTGGACTTTTCCTTAGGGATCTTGACCTTGTGTGAGATCATGAAGGGGATATTTATTGCTACGCAGGTGGTGGTAATATGGGTCTCTTTGCTTCAATGTCATCTTTCTCTTCCTCTTCGTCTAGGACAATTAATGTAGTGAGAAACTGGTGGGGTGCTTCATTCTTCTGGAAAATGAAATTTCTCAAGCTGCTTATGATGTTAGTTTGTTCACCTTCAATATATGTGAGACTAGGTTGAAGGATCAGTGCTATAAGATCTAGTTGTTGAACTAGGGTAGTTGGTCGCCAGATGGTCATAAATTTTGGTGGTGTTATGGGATGGTTGCTATGAAGCTGAAGACCCTAGGGTTTAAGTGTTGTTTTGGAATGATACTACTTTTTTGGAAATCAAAATGTTGAATAACTAAGGTCTATATTCCACTTCCTTGTCCAAAGGATATGTTGCGGGAAAGCTTACTTGTACTATCTATGAGTCCCAAGTAACTGTTGATATCATGGAAGTCTAAGTGGAGGAGTGACCTTAATGGTTTGTTTGATTTTGATTTCAAATAGGTAGGATGGAAATAATGGATGTGGGACTATCTGACCTTCTAGCTTTCCAATTATTTTGGTTCAAACAATGATTTTATAAACAACTCTCTCAACTTTTTCTCCATTTTTGAAGTATGGAAAGTGATAAAACAACACTTGGAATGACTCAACAAGCATCGAATTATGTGACCTTCATGTCCATAACTTAGGTTATGAAATCACAACACCCAAGCCATAGTTCCCAAATGTTTACTTTGATTAATGTACCCTAAAATCAAAGCAAGAATGTTCAAAAACCTTTAAGAAAAGATTCTTTCACACAGGTGCAAACATAAGGCTTTTTTCACAAGTATGCACTAAATCAAAAGGGTTTGTGGTTCAACCATCTCGTTCAATGTTTTTTTTGAATGTGTTCTTTTTCTTTAAAATAATCACATAATTTGATGTCAAATTGTTTTGAAAGTAATGGGCCAAGTTTAACATAAACCAGTAATTACAACCCTAGGGGATAGACACCACTCTCTTAGGCAGGCTTGCCTCATGCTCTGAAGAGACTATTTTACATGCAACTTATGGCGTGGGCCTGTAGTCAGACATGGCACATAACTTCTTAGAAGTAAATTTTGATGCACCAATTTTAGAGAATGTTTTTGGATAATAGGGTGGCCTCTAAAACAATTTGGTTCTTAGTGGTAACTGTGAATGCAAAACTCTGACACTCACTCGCTGGCCACTTAAGGCTCTTTAACCATTCTCGTTCCACTTAGGGTATGGGATTAGGTGCAGTCTGTGTTCAGCATGGCTTGAAGCTACTTTCTTACGATTTCACAACCTTTAATATAGCCCGCCAGTAAATGTGCTTTGAGACCTTGCAATGAGTTCTCCAGTGCGGGATGTATCTCAAGGCAAGCCCCCTCTTTAAGGTAAACTTAAAAATAAAGTGCAATGCTCAAAAATATTCTTTCTCTTACCCAAAATTTCCAAAAGGTGTGAGGGGAGAAGATAAAAAACTTCATCTTTTCCAATCAATGAATGCATACTGAAAAATTGATTCATTTTAAACACCTCGAGCGGTGTTATCCCCATAAATATGTGAATAACATAAACAAAATTGTTCTTTTTACTTGCACCAATAGGAAGTATTCAAGATATCATTCAAAATCGAAATGGTGCAATACAAAAGAAATAAATTGTTCATTTTAAGCTCCAAATTTGGGTGTTTCTAAGAAAACAGTCCTTGTCTCTAATTGGTCAACAGATGGAAATCGTCTATGCGTCAACAAATGGAAATCGTTTGCACTCTTTTTATGCACCAAATTTAAAGTTCCTAAGTTAAGAAACATGAAATTGGTTCATTTTTAGATCCCAAAATTGAAGTGTTTTTTTTTTTTTTTTGTTCTTTTTAACAACACCAAATTCATATTCCTAAGTTAAGAAAACAGGAAATTGGTTCATTTTTAAACATTAAATCAAATGTGGGTTTGTTTGTTTTTTCATTTTTTAGAGCACCAAACTCAAATTCCTAAGTTAAAAAAGCATGATTTTGTTAAATTTTAAACACTAAATCAAAAGTGAGTTTGTGTTTTGTTCATTTTTAGAGCACCAAATTCATATTCCTAAGTTAAAAAAATGTAAATAAAAAACTGGGACCGATCATCTTCCCTACAACAAATATGTTAGTGTTACTTGAATCCTACATCAGATCTATCAATACCTGTTTACACATCCAAAAACAAAAAAAAGTTCGTAGAAAACCCCATTACAATAGTACAGGATATGTGCACTTGTCTGTCAAAATAAATGCTAAAAAAAAAAGATGCAAACGTGTAGAAAAAATACAATTGCTTAGTTCCAAAAATAGATGCTCAAATCAAATAGCAAAAGCTAACACTATCAAAAAGCAAGCACATAGGTCTTAGATAATAGCGCCATTCCCATGAAAATAGCACAATTTTTGGACAATAGTGTAGTTTTCTTGATAGTCAAGCGCACAAGTTTTCTCAGCAAGTGTGTGAAAACTTTGTCAAATGCGTTTTCAGGACCTGCAGCTTCAAAAATGACTCAAACGAACATTAGAGGAGGGAAAAAGGGTCCCACCGGGCATGCCAAAATGTGTGAGGGGGATAATGTTAGACCGATAGATGGATTGAAGTTCATGCTAATCTAAGAATCTAAACTAAGATTAAACACATTAATCTAAGATCTAAACCTACACATACGAAATGAAACTAAGCTATCCTAACATGCATAAATGAATCTATGATTACAGTATTGAATGTATATGAATAACACAGTCTTACCATCTTGTAGTGGAGTGTATTCACCTAATGTTGGGTTTTTCTTATCACCACGAAGCCTCCAAAGTTCATGTGCAAAAGCTTGATGAGTGACTATTTTGGTTGGTTGATCGAAGACAATGGTGAAGCTCTATCAATGGTGTTCTTGACAACACTTGATTGCTCAATGTTTGTTGATTCTTCGATCCTTATTTGTGAGGAAAGGGGTTTTTTATATAGAAAATGATATTTGAAATGGACGATCAGGATCGTTTTGAAGAATATCCAGATCAATAGTTGGAGTGTGTTGAGAGGAATTAGACATGAAAAAACTGTGCAAAGTTGATTGTACAATTTGGGTGATTGAGAAATAGATTGGCTAGTCAGGGATGTTATTGATCAGTCAGGATTTTGATGGCTTAGTTAACAAAATAGATTGTTCAGTTAACAATTTGGATTGATCAGTTAACAAATTAGATTACTCAATCAACAATCGTAATTTTGTCAATTAGAAAGTGGGTGAGGAATATGAATTAATTGATTTAATTAATTAATTCCTTTTTGGAATTGAACGTGCAAATCAAGTTTGACTTTTGCAAATAAAGTTGCATTAGTTTGATTTGATTTTTGATTATTGATTTGAATAGTTTGATTTAATTATTCAAATTTGGGAGGGAAAGTGTCGTAATTAAATTATTATTTAATAATTTAATCCACTTAGAGGAATAAGGTGATTTAATGATGTAATTAAATAATTGGTGTTATTTAATCAATCAAGATGAAATAAATTGAGATTAGGACTTTATTAAATAAATGTGATTTATTTAATTGGTTGAAATGATGAAACGTGAATTAATCAAATAATGTTAATTTATCTAATCAATAGAGGAATTAGGGCTTTCAAGATTTTATTAAATAAATGAAATTTATTTAATTTGTCTGAAATGATGAAAAAGTGAATTAATTAAATAATGTATTATTCAATTAATAGAGGAATTAGGGTTTTTGATGTGGTGTGATGTGGGAACATTGTGGTATGATTTCGAGATGATTTGAGATGGTCTGAGATGGTCTAAGACATTACTGGATGATTCTGAGCTATTTCGGGGTGATTTCAAGTTGTTTCAAGAATGTTCTGAGATGCTTCAAGATGTTACAGGATGATTATGAGATATTATGAGATGTTACAGCAGATGTTAGGGGATAATTTTGAGTCATTCTAAAATGTTACGGGTATTGGATTTTGTGGTTGCCATTGATGTCAACACTACTAGCATAAATGTCTTTAAGGTTGTATATGTCGAGGATATTGAGAAAATTGAAATAAATATGTTTTAGGTTGTTTGTGAAGCAATGAAGATCAGTATGGAGGAAAATTTAGTATGTTGTAAACTAGATGTTGTGTATTAAAGGGTTTGTTTTCAATCCTATCTAGTTTCTACTCCATAAGTTTAAGAGGTGCACATGAAGATCTAAGGAAGTTATAAGTTTTTGTGTTCTAACAGTTATTTTGTTACTGCAAATGGTGTTCATGGAAGAAGACAATGTGATTTTGGTAATCTGAGTTGTTGCGTATGTTCTTGTGATGTTCATAGATGTTTCTAGATCATGTTATATCTATGCTACACATCCGCATTGATCATTGTGCTTGCGATCTGTGATTTTCTCTTGTGTGTTCATGTTTTTCATGTTCATGGCCAACAAGGTGGTTGAAGCATTGTGTGGATCTTCGAGGAAGAATCTTTGAAGGTTTTTCATGTTCGAGGATATTGTTTTAGGTCCCTACTAAGTTGTGGTCGACTTTGATTGATGCACATTGATAATCTTTATTGTTTTGGGCTGATAGTTTGCATTCATTCTAGATTATTTTGTTGAAGCTGACATAAAGCAA
This sequence comes from Sequoiadendron giganteum, assembly GCA_007115665.2. Lineage (NCBI taxonomy): Eukaryota > Viridiplantae > Streptophyta > Pinopsida > Cupressales > Cupressaceae > Sequoiadendron > Sequoiadendron giganteum. Next base: position 566,761,631 of record CM021102.1, on the reverse strand, counting down.
TGTAATTCCTTGTTGCGGATATATATAAGCAATTTTTCTTCATTTGAGATGTATGTGGTTTATGTGTAATATGAAGTATATGAGTATTATGTGCGAATAAGGTTCAGATCATTCGAAGGCAAAGCAAAGTGTGAAGAAGAGTGAAAGATAGTGAAGAAGTATTCATGTGCTTAATCGGAACTGTATTCAAGCATTTGCATATTTTATTCTCTCAATTCAATTTCTTTAGATGGTTTTAATCTGAATATTTTCTATAATAAAATGAGTCTTCCTTTAAGTAGTGAGCTCTAGGGAGTGTGCCTAAATGCATGTGCATCCCTCTTATATTCTTCTTATACTTTTAACAGGGTATAACTTGTGGATTAACCTCCACTGTGGTTTTTCCCCTAACAAGGTTTCCACACAATGAATCTTGGTGTTATGTGTGTTTCTAATGTGTTGTTGATTCATGCTTTCACTATTAATAATAAGATATGAGAATTAAGGTTAATAAGATTAATAAATTTGAAATTTTGGGACAACAAATTCACCCCCTCTCATTTGTTTTCCCTTGTGTTGCCAACAATTGGTATCAGAGCAGGTTCCTTGGAAGAAGTTTAACAGCTTGAAGTGATCTGGGATGGTGACATACAAGAAGGATAGTCTGAGATTTGATGGAACAAACTATTCTCTATGGAAGACTCAAATGGAGTGTCATCTAAGATGCATTGGTGAATGCTACTGGCACATTACATGTAATAGGTATGTTATCCCTCCAAATGGTCCTACTACTGCTGCTGAGATTAGGGATATTGAATATAACATCAGGGCTAAGGAAGAATTGTTGAGTGCTTTGACTGATACTGAGATGACAAATGTTATGGATCTGAAAACTGCTTATGAGATCTGGAAAAAGTTGGAAACTTTATATGAAGGTGATGCTAATGTGAAGATGGCTAAGCTATAGTGTCTGAAAGGAAAATATGAACTATTGAAGATGGGAAATGATGAGAATATTATTAATTACATGCAAAGAGTGAATGAATTTGTGTGTGGTCTCAGATGTACTAGTGGGCAGGTAGATAAACAAGAAATTGTTGCTAAAGTGCTTAGAAATTTTCCTAATGCATACAAAATTAAAGTTGTTACCATTGATGAGATCCGAACTGTGACAAATATAACCAGAGATATGTTGGTTGGTAAACTTACTACTTTTGAGTTGAGTGAATTTGATGATGCCCTTCCTAAGACAAAATCTGCATTCAAAGCTACTACTTCTAGGAGAGACAAGTAGATATATGATCTGGGTGAAAGTTCTTCTAGAAAGGTATTCAGATATGAGGAAGAAATGAGACAGATTGAAGAAGAAGAAAGAGAACTAAATGAACTTGAAGCACTTATTGTTAAAAGGGAAGCCAGAGGAGAAGGTAAGTATAAAGTAAATTTTCCTATTAAATGTTTTTCTTGCAACAAGATAGGTCATTTTGCATCAAGGTGTCCAGAAAGAGTTCCTAAGCCAAGACCTTACAAGCCTAAATTTCAAAAGAAGTGTTACTATGTTGTTGATGAAGGTGTGACAAATGATGAATCTGAAAAAGGGAATGCAAGTGAAGATGAGTTTGTGTTTATTGCTATCAAAGAAAATAATTATGTTTCTACTAAATCTGCTAGTTTTACAAATGTGGAGAAATCCCTAGTTGCTCGAGTTGAAGAAAAAGATGAATGGGTAATTGACAATGGATGTTCACATCACATGACAGGTGATAAGAGTAAATTTGTAAACCTGGAGAAGTATGATGGTGGTTTTGTAAGATTTGGTGATAACAATGGTGGTATAATCCATGGTAGAGGATGCATTTCTTTTGATGGTAAGCATAATACTAATGATGCTCTTTATGTTGAAGGTTTGAAGCATAATATTTTGAGTGTTGGAAAGATGGTTGATAAGGGTTACAATCTTCAATTCAAAGATGGAAAGTGTAGCATACTGGGAAGTTCTAGAAATGTGATTGCTATAGGTACAAAAACAAAAGGTAACATCTTTCATCTGAATGCTGGTAGTAAAATTTGTTTGATTGCTCAAGTTGATGAAAGTTGGTTATGGCATAGAAGAATGTGTCATGTAAACTTTGACAATATTATCAAGATAAGTTCATCACAGGCAGTAAGAGATCTTCCTAAGTTGGTGAAGCCTACTAATACCATATGCAAGGAATGTCAATTGGGAAAACAAACTATAATTTCATTTCACAACAAACAACATTGTTCAAATGAATTGTTAGAGCTTGTGCATACTGACTTGTGTGGTCCTGCTAGAATCGAAAGTCTACAAGGTTACAGGTACTTCATGTTGCTTATTGATGATTACTCTAGGATGATGTGAATTACTTTCTTAAGGGAGAAATCTGAAGCTCTAGAAAAGTTAAAGATCTTTAAGGCTATAGTTGAGACAGAGACAGGTCTGAAGATTAAGTGTCCGAGATTAGATAGAGGTGGTGAATTCACTTCTAGTGGGTTTAATTATTTTTGTGAAGATCATGGGACAAAAGAAAATTATCTGCACCGTGGACCCCTCAACAAAATGGAGTTGTAGAAAGAAGGAATAGGACAGTTCAAGATGTTGCTAGAACTATGATGTTGGAAGGAAATGTCCCTCATATCCATTGGAGAGAAGCTGTGAGTACTCCTGTCTATATTCTTAACCGGATACAAATAAAAGGTAATACGGGTAGGACTCCTTTTGAGCTATGGTTTGGTCATAAGCCTACTATTAGATATTTCAAAATATTTGGGAGGAAATGCTATATCAAGAGAGATGAAGATCTAGGAAAGTTTGATGCTAGAAGTGATGAAGGAATCTTTCTTGGTTACTCTACTAAGAGAAAGTCCTACTTGTGCTACAACAAGAGAACGAAGAAAATGGTTGAAAGTGAAAATGTTAAGGTTGATGAAGACATTGCTAGACCCTCCAGAACCTGTGGATACGATTCTGATGATCAAAATGATAGTACAAACAAGAGTTAGACTTCAAATTAAGTTTAGATCATTCCGGTGAATCAAGAAGAACAAGAAGAAGTAGAGAATGGTGAAAGTACAGAAGAGAGACCTCAAGAGCCTAAAATTCAAGAACAATCTAAGACTCCAAGGTATGTGAGATTGAAACATTTAGAAAATTAGATTATAGGAGATAAGAACAAAGGTGTTCAAACTAGGAGAAGAATTGCAGAAGAATACTGTTTAATTTCAAAAGTTGAGCCAAGTAATGTCAATGAAGCATGCAAAGATGAACATTGGATTGAAGCTATGAAAGAAGAACTACAACAAATTGAGAAGAATAATACATGGATTCTTGTTCCTAGACCTAAAGACAAAAATGTTATTTGAACTAAAGGGGTCTTTAGAAACAAACTGAATGAATAAGGTGAAGTTATTAGAAACAAAGCAAGACTGGTATGTAAAGGATACTCTCAGATGGAAGGTATTGACTTTGAAGAAACCTTTCCTCTTGTTGCTAGAATTTAAGCTGTGAGATTATTTCTTGCTTATGTTGCTTATAAAAACTACCAAGTTTATCGGATGGATGTCAAGTCAACATTTCTAAATGGTGAATTAGAGGAAGATGTGTATATATTGAGCAACCTAATGGATTTCAATTGACTGATCAGGGAGATATGGTTTTTCAATTGAAGAAATCACTGCATGGAATCAAACAAGCCCCTAGAGCTTGGTATGCCAGATTAGATAAGTACTTGATGAAGCTTGGATTTAACAAAGGTACTGCTGATAGTAATTTGTATTTCAAGATTGATGATGATACAAATTTGTTTGTGGAAGTCTTTGTTGATGATATCATTTTTGGAGGAGATGATGGTTTGTGCATGAAGTTTGCTAATGAGATGCAGAATGAGTTTGAGATGTCAATGATTGGAGAGTTGAAATTATTTTTTGGATTGAAAATTACTTAGGTAGATAAAGGGATCTTTATATCTCAGTCCAATTATGTGAAAGAACTACTAAAGAATTTTGGTGTGGAATATTCAAAACCAGTCGGTACACCCATAGTGACCGGATGCAAGCTGACACAAGATGACGATTTTGTGAAAGAAAATTAGACTAGATACATATCAATGATTGGTGGATTGGTGTATTTGACTCAAACTAGACCTGATATCATGAATTCTATATGCATTGTTGCTAGATTTCAAGCCAATCCTAAGGAATGTCATGTGACTGCTGTGAAGAGAATTTTTAGATACTTGAAGGGAACAGTTGATTTTGGCCTATGGTATCCTAAAGATGATGATCTTACTTTAAGTACCTTTACTGATGCTGATTGGGTAGGAGATGCGAATGATAGGAAAAGTCCTAGTGGTGGCACATTTTTCTTGGGAAAGAAATTGATTTTAATGGTTAAGCAAAAAATAGAATGTCGTTTCCTTGTCTACTACATAGGCATAATATATTGTTGTTGCTAACAATCATACTCAAGTATTGTGGATGAAGTAGATGCTGAAAGATATCAAAGTTGTGTATGATGAACCTACTACCATATTCTATGATAACTCAAGTTCTATAAACATTTC
>CM021102.1:566719112-566756969 GCA_007115665.2 Sequoiadendron giganteum | reverse complement strand
GATGAGCAAGTGCCTCCTGCATAGGGTCAAAGATAGGTTCTAGGTCCTCCTCCACCAACTAGGGATATTGATATAGTGTTAGCTCAGATGACTTTGGCCAGAGATGCAAAGATTACGCAGTGACAGGTTGTGGAGGCTTTGGTAGACACTTTGAGGGTTGAGCGAGAGGGCAAGATTGGTAGATGACATACTATAGAGGCTCAAGTAGCATTACTGATAGCACAGAGAGATACTCTTCAGGTAGAGTGAGAGAGTGAGATTGGTAGACAACATGTTGTAGAGACTCAAGTACTGTTACTAACAACGAAGAGAGATACTCTTCGGCTAGAGTGTGATAGTATGCAAACTAAGCGAGATCAATATCTACAGACATCCACCTATTATCAGACCTTATATGATGCTAATAATCCTAGGGCCTCTCGACATCCACGGTTTGGGGAGCTGAGTGTTGTGAGTGATGGCAATGGTGGTACAGGTGCAGGTGGAGGTGATCAGTCTGTGAGACGGCTAGATCTTTTTGGTGGTCAGTAGTGTTTCGTCTATCTTGTTAGGGTCTTACTATTTTTGGTACTTGATCTTCATGTTGTTTCATGGTGTTGAGGCATTTTGTAGACATGTGCATTATATATATTCATTGGTCTAGTCGAGATCTCATATATATGTTATGATTTTGTATTATCCTATCACACTTGCGTCACTGCGAATGATGTATTTATGACATATTCCCTTTTTGATGATGATATATATGAGATATACCTTCTTAGATTCAACCTCATTTTATGTTTATGTGATGGTGATATATGATGATGTATGTTTATATGTGTTTTTATGCTTTTATGATGTATGAATTTGATGTGGATGAATGAATCATACTTTGTCTCGTTTTATGATGTGATGTATGTTGATAAATGAATGCCCCATACGTGATGTTTTTAATTAGTTTATTATCATCATGATATGTATTGATAACATTTGTGGATGCAGTATGGATATGGTACCGATGATGTTTTATGCACGATGAATGTTAATTAGAAGAAATATGATGATGTATAGAATTATGATGTTAATTAGAAGAAATATGATAATGGATAGTGATTGATGAGTTTATTTTGCTTCACTTTAGAGACTTCACGGTTTGAAAAACCTTGTTTGATGTAGCAAATAGATATGATGCACCAGGGTATGAATTACCAAGGCAACTTTGTATCTATTGTGTGGACTTTGACTCTACAAACAAAGAGTACCTTTATTTATACCAGACATACGAAAACTTTGTTTAAAGTATAGGGGGGTTGCGTGAAAAACATTTCAGACCAGTCACACAGAGAGGTATAGAACACCTAACATGTAACTGCTTCACGAACTATTTTAATACAACTTCCATACCCAATAAAGCAAGTATTCGCCATGGTAATATTACAAAAATATCTTACAAATAGAAAATTGAAATGATGTTCAATTGCACCCATTCCTTCCTTTCTGAATCCTTATGGACATCCTTGAGAGATCCTAGGAATGAGTCAATAAATTAAATCACAAAAGGTAAGACCACAAAAAGATATAAAAAAAAGTTGCAGTATCACTTGCCATATCTGTTTAGGGTGGGGCTATTATCCGTTGTTGATCATGTCTATCATAGGAACGAATCCGTTAAGGCATATCTCAGGATGTTGTTGGGACTTGTTTAAAAAGATAGGTAGTTGATACTTTGACATTGTTTTCGTCTATTTATAGTCAACTCTTATGCGATTGTTTTTTCTTGAAAGTTCTAGCTTTTGATGTTTTCTTTGTTTGTTTTTTTTTTTTGTCAAAGGATGATTGGGACGGTTTATTTATTATGTGTGAAATGTTTATTACAGATTTTGATGACGGGATGGGTCATTTTGATTTTCTAAATTTTATGATGTTGTTTTTGTTGTTTTCAGGGGACTAACCTAAGGCCTCAGGGGCTCATCAAAGATAAGCCTTGCCTACGTTGTACATGTAGAGGCTCGTAGTTTGCTTGGTTTGACCTTTTCTATTTTGTGAATGTTTTTGGATTTTGTATATTGTATATGTTTTTTTGGGATTTTCTATTTTTTGACTAAGTGAAATAAAGCATGTTTGCAAACCTAAGGGGACTGACCTAGGGTCTCGGGGGCTAAAAATCCTTGCCTACATTGTACACACAAAGACCATGTAGTTTGACCATTTGACTCAAAGCATGAATTATTTTTGGGTAAACAACATTGATAGCTTGGATTGATATCTTGTTTCTGTGTCTAGAGGATATGTTGTGGGAAATTCACTTGAACTAGCTATGAGGTTCAAGAAATTTTGATATCTTATACTATTTGAGTGAAGGAATAACCCAACAATGTTGTTTTGTTTTTTATTATTTTTCGCATGTTTTAATCTTTGTTGTTTTCTAGTTTTTTTTACTTTTGTTGTTTTATGACCACAATTGAATGCTACCAAATCTAATCCATGGCCATCTTTGGGAAGTTTCCCCCAATAGAATGACTTACCTTAATTAGTGACAAGCCATGGTTGGATACATGATTTATGAAATGAATGGGTGGATGTTATGAACAAGTGTTGATAGATAATGATGCATGTTTTATTCACACATAGTGCATGTTTGCCAGGTTTTCACTATGGTACCTGTTCTAGGAGCACCACAAAGTGGTTTTCACTCAAAGAACGTTTTATTTATCTTTACTTTTTTTCTTGTTTTTTGATTTTTTTTTTCATTTTTTTGGATTTTTACCCTTTTGCCTGGGGTGTAAGATGTTGAAAACTTGGATTGATACTTCACCTTGTTTTTCTAGAGGATATGTTGTAGAAAATCTTATGTGAACTAGCTATGGGGTTCAAGCAACTATTGATATCTTAGAATTTTTGAGTGACGGAATACCCCATGTTGTCATCATATTTTAAGGTTACCAAGTGGTAGTGCGTTGGTGGTACACCTTATTGTTGGGATGAATTATTTTGAAGGTTAGCTTGGTGGTGTGTTGTCGGGTACACCTTGTTGTTGGGACAAATTGTTTTGAAGGTTACCCTGGTGATGCGTTGGCGGGTATACCTTGTTGTTGGGATGAATTGTTTTGAAGGTTACCCTAGTGGTGCGTTGGTAGGTATACCTTTTTGTTAGTGGATTTTTACCCTCCTTCCTAGGGTGTAAGATGTTGAAAACTTGGATTGGCACATCACTTTGTTTTTTCTAGAGGATATGTTGCAGAAAAGCTTACTTGAACTAGTTGTGGGGTTCTAGTAATTGTTGATATCTTAGAATTTTTTAGTGAAGGAATAATCCATGTTGTCATCTTTGAAGGTTACCTTGGTAGTGTGTTGGTGGTACACCTTGTTGTTGGTACAAATTGTTTTGAAGGTTACCTTTGTGGTGTGTTAGTGGGATACCTTGTTGATGGGACAATTTATGGATCACACTGTGAGTTAGAAGACATAGATCAAAATTTGTTCTAAAGCAAGATGTAAGCATTTTCCCCTAGTGTCTAGCAATTTAGGTGATGAGTTATCTTATGATAGGATAAACATGTTGGATAGAGTATGCCCTTTTTGAAAATGCCTCATGGATCAGATAATGCTAGATAGGATAGGATCAATGATAGGGATCCATGTCAAAATGTTTTCCATAAGCAAGTGTAAAGTGTATACCAAACATTTGTCAAGATCAAGATAAGTTGGATTTGGATAAAAATGGATTGGATTCATTATGGATAGGTTGAGATGCTTCCACTTGAAATGGTGCACATAGATGCTTAATTCTACACATGACGCCTATTTACTAGGTTTTCACCATGGTACTTGTCCAAAGCGCCACCATAGTGGTTTTCACTGGATCATTATTTTTCTCTTGACTATTTTTTTTATTTTTGATTTATTGATTTTTTATGTCACACAAGACTATTTACCAAGTTTTCATCATGGTGACAATTTTTTGCTCATGTTGGACCACTTGGTGGTGCTGATGTAGACATTGTTGGTGTTGATATGGTTTTTGTCGCTATCATGATGTGCCAACAATATCCTTCTTGGAGGATTTGTTTTGCTAAGATACAAGTGCTTGAATGTAACCCCTGATAATTCTTGTCTCCCTGGTTGATGTCGAAGTTAGTCTTACCTTGATGTGCACACCGGGATAGAGTGCCCTTAGAATCCTTATGATAAAGAGTTGCTACCAACACATGGTCAATGTGAGATTTGGATATCATGGATGGTAAAATGCGTTGAGGGATATGTGATTCGGATGGATTGGCTGATAGTTTGGAACCTTTGACACTCCAAACTTGGGATGATGATCAATGATGGGTGGATATGGAGATTCGATTGGGACCAACATCTTGATATACCTTGCAAGTCGCTCTTGAAGCTTTCTTATGAATTGTTGGACATATTTGATGGAGGAACTTCCCTTTTCAATTTTTCCCCATAGTTTCTTTGACTAATGGAGTTTGATAGGGATGATTCTCTTGCTTTTTCTTTTGTATCCATTTAAAATTTTCTTGTCCATTTTATTTTGTTGATTCTTTTGCTTCAATGACTTGTTTTGTTCTTTGATATAGCTTTTTCTCTTGTTGTTAGTCCCAATTAGAGGGTGGAAATATGTGTGGATGGTGATTCATGGCATGGCTAGTTGTAGTGTTGGTAGTAGTTTCATCATAAGGACCCTTCGTGCTCCCCATGTTGGTGTTTTCATTAGATAAAGTTGCCCCCAGTATTATGGAGGTATCCTTGATATGTTTATCTCCCTTAGTTGTTGAATAATCAAGACCTCGATGCTTAGGATTTCCCATAATCTGCACTGGCTTTAGGATACACTATTCATGTAGGCCTAATCCTCTGTCTTGATATTGAATTCATTGAGAGAGTTTATTTGCAATGGGATATGTCTCATCTTGGAAACAAGGTGATAATATTTCTTTTCTCTGTTGTGGATCTTTAAATGTGGTAGCTTCCTCATTAATAGGCTCCTTCAGATGTGGGATACCTTCCTGATTGATATCTTTGGCCTGATCTTGTAAAATATTAGATTTTAATGCTTCTTCAAGAGGTTTTTTTGATTTATTGTCCACATAAAAGTCTTCCTCATGATTCATTTTTGATATGTCTTCATAGGATGTTTTTGATTCACAAATTATATATAAGTATTCTTTATGATCAGTTTCTGATATGTCTCTACATGATGTTTCTGATTCACAACTTATGTATAAGTCTTCTTCATGATCCCTTTTTGATATATCTCTAGCTTCTGCTATGTCTTGATATTGTTTACAAATGTTAAGAGTAGGAGACTCTTATTCTTTGGTAATGATACCAAGAGTATGGGACTCTTGTCTTAGATGAAGATCATCTACATGTCCATTAGGAGTAAGCATCTCATGGGTGTATGTATGTGTGCTAGGTATATGGATTTTTTCTTCTTTTGGAAAAACTTGGATGTCTTGGAAGATATCTACCAAGTCATTGTAGTATTTTGATGATAGGGATTATTGATCTTAACTTTGTGTTGTATTATCTTTGATAGGCTTTGGATCACATTCTTCACATGGATCAATTTCAAAGAAGTGATTTCTTGTAAAGGATCCTTAGCTTTCCTCAAAATGTGGATATATAGGTAATGAATCTTGGCTTAGATATTCTACATTGGGTATAAGTGTTGGATCAAGAGTCTCCTGATCATCAATATATACTACCATGAGGTTGGATGAGGTCAATATATCTTGGACTGAATCATTGCCAAAATTTGGTGATTGAGTTTGATCATGCTTGGGATTAAATTCTTGATGTATGTCCTCATGCTCACTAGATGATGTAGAGACATTGTCAATATGATCAGTGTTAGATAGATCTTGCTCATTTTTTTCAACCTTTGAGTTTGAGATATTATCCACATTGTCATTAGTAGTTGGACCTTGAATTTTGTCTTCAATAGCTATTTCTCCTTGCTCAATAAGGTCTTGGATGAGATTTTTTAAGTGTAGCACATTTGTTCGTTGGGTGACCCTTGATTTTGTGGAATTCACATCATTCGTACCGGTTATACCAAGGGGGTTTAAAACTTGGTTCACCATAAGTTAGACTATCTTTGATTTTGATAAGTTCCTGTTGTACTAGTTCGTGCATGATTACCTCTAAAGTTTCTCCTAAAGGAGTGAATTTCCTTATTGATTGGTAATCTTTCCTCTGTCAATTTTCTTGATTATTTTGCTCTTGATTTTGCAGAATCCCTTGAATCTATTTTTGAGGTATATTTTGATATTGCACTTGAGGTACATTTTGGTATTGCAAAACTTCTTGATATTATGACTGAGGTACATTTTGACATTGCACTTGAGGTACACCTTGGTGTTGCAAAACTTCTTGATACTATGGATATTGGAAGTGTTGTTGATGCGAATATTGAGGTGTTTGTGGAATGATGTCCATTGGTTGCAGATATGAAATGCTCCCACCTTGCACATGGCATCGATGATACATCATATTTTGACTTCATTTAATTTCTTCAAGATCTCTCTCAATTTTATTTAGGGTGATTTGATTTTCTAGACTTATTCCTTGATGGGGGTTTTGAAACCCTTGATGTTGTTTCCCTATTTGATGTTGTGACCCTTGATAAGAGTAATTTGGGTAATAGATCGACATGTTTTGGGGATGTTTTGATACTCAATACCCTATCAAAAGGTCACTTGGTTTATATCCTCATGGGCCACTTTTGTCATTTATGGTGTTTGCTAGTGGGATACTGGTGGTGTTCTTGCTTGCTTCCATTATATTCCTATGTTGTGATCCTGTGGTTTTCATAAACAACTTGGGTCCCTTGTGGGAGAGTGGTGTAATGTTTGACCTCTCTTGGTGACTCAAATCCTAAAGACCCGATGTTGTCCTATTGATTATGTAAGATACTGGAACTATTGGAACAGACCAGGATTCTGACAATAGTAGAAGGAATACAAGTTTGGATTGTTCCTAGAAGCCCATTTGTAAAAGTTGTATACCAACCTAGTTTTGGTTTCGTGAAGTGCCCAAAGGTGTTTCTTGAGAGATTTTGGACTAAGATGCCTAAGTCTAAAATGATGACTTGTGGACTTTTCCTTAGGGATCTTGACCTTGTGTGAGATCATGAAGGGGATATTTATTGCTACGCAGGTGGTGGTAATATGGGTCTCTTTGCTTCAATGTCATCTTTCTCTTCCTCTTCGTCTAGGACAATTAATGTAGTGAGAAACTGGTGGGGTGCTTCATTCTTCTGGAAAATGAAATTTCTCAAGCTGCTTATGATGTTAGTTTGTTCACCTTCAATATATGTGAGACTAGGTTGAAGGATCAGTGCTATAAGATCTAGTTGTTGAACTAGGGTAGTTGGTCGCCAGATGGTCATAAATTTTGGTGGTGTTATGGGATGGTTGCTATGAAGCTGAAGACCCTAGGGTTTAAGTGTTGTTTTGGAATGATACTACTTTTTTGGAAATCAAAATGTTGAATAACTAAGGTCTATATTCCACTTCCTTGTCCAAAGGATATGTTGCGGGAAAGCTTACTTGTACTATCTATGAGTCCCAAGTAACTGTTGATATCATGGAAGTCTAAGTGGAGGAGTGACCTTAATGGTTTGTTTGATTTTGATTTCAAATAGGTAGGATGGAAATAATGGATGTGGGACTATCTGACCTTCTAGCTTTCCAATTATTTTGGTTCAAACAATGATTTTATAAACAACTCTCTCAACTTTTTCTCCATTTTTGAAGTATGGAAAGTGATAAAACAACACTTGGAATGACTCAACAAGCATCGAATTATGTGACCTTCATGTCCATAACTTAGGTTATGAAATCACAACACCCAAGCCATAGTTCCCAAATGTTTACTTTGATTAATGTACCCTAAAATCAAAGCAAGAATGTTCAAAAACCTTTAAGAAAAGATTCTTTCACACAGGTGCAAACATAAGGCTTTTTTCACAAGTATGCACTAAATCAAAAGGGTTTGTGGTTCAACCATCTCGTTCAATGTTTTTTTTGAATGTGTTCTTTTTCTTTAAAATAATCACATAATTTGATGTCAAATTGTTTTGAAAGTAATGGGCCAAGTTTAACATAAACCAGTAATTACAACCCTAGGGGATAGACACCACTCTCTTAGGCAGGCTTGCCTCATGCTCTGAAGAGACTATTTTACATGCAACTTATGGCGTGGGCCTGTAGTCAGACATGGCACATAACTTCTTAGAAGTAAATTTTGATGCACCAATTTTAGAGAATGTTTTTGGATAATAGGGTGGCCTCTAAAACAATTTGGTTCTTAGTGGTAACTGTGAATGCAAAACTCTGACACTCACTCGCTGGCCACTTAAGGCTCTTTAACCATTCTCGTTCCACTTAGGGTATGGGATTAGGTGCAGTCTGTGTTCAGCATGGCTTGAAGCTACTTTCTTACGATTTCACAACCTTTAATATAGCCCGCCAGTAAATGTGCTTTGAGACCTTGCAATGAGTTCTCCAGTGCGGGATGTATCTCAAGGCAAGCCCCCTCTTTAAGGTAAACTTAAAAATAAAGTGCAATGCTCAAAAATATTCTTTCTCTTACCCAAAATTTCCAAAAGGTGTGAGGGGAGAAGATAAAAAACTTCATCTTTTCCAATCAATGAATGCATACTGAAAAATTGATTCATTTTAAACACCTCGAGCGGTGTTATCCCCATAAATATGTGAATAACATAAACAAAATTGTTCTTTTTACTTGCACCAATAGGAAGTATTCAAGATATCATTCAAAATCGAAATGGTGCAATACAAAAGAAATAAATTGTTCATTTTAAGCTCCAAATTTGGGTGTTTCTAAGAAAACAGTCCTTGTCTCTAATTGGTCAACAGATGGAAATCGTCTATGCGTCAACAAATGGAAATCGTTTGCACTCTTTTTATGCACCAAATTTAAAGTTCCTAAGTTAAGAAACATGAAATTGGTTCATTTTTAGATCCCAAAATTGAAGTGTTTTTTTTTTTTGTTCTTTTTAACAACACCAAATTCATATTCCTAAGTTAAGAAAACAGGAAATTGGTTCATTTTTAAACATTAAATCAAATGTGGGTTTGTTTGTTTTTTCATTTTTTAGAGCACCAAACTCAAATTCCTAAGTTAAAAAAGCATGATTTTGTTAAATTTTAAACACTAAATCAAAAGTGAGTTTGTGTTTTGTTCATTTTTAGAGCACCAAATTCATATTCCTAAGTTAAAAAAATGTAAATAAAAAACTGGGACCGATCATCTTCCCTACAACAAATATGTTAGTGTTACTTGAATCCTACATCAGATCTATCAATACCTGTTTACACATCCAAAAACAAAAAAAAGTTCGTAGAAAACCCCATTACAATAGTACAGGATATGTGCACTTGTCTGTCAAAATAAATGCTAAAAAAAAAAGATGCAAACGTGTAGAAAAAATACAATTGCTTAGTTCCAAAAATAGATGCTCAAATCAAATAGCAAAAGCTAACACTATCAAAAAGCAAGCACATAGGTCTTAGATAATAGCGCCATTCCCATGAAAATAGCACAATTTTTGGACAATAGTGTAGTTTTCTTGATAGTCAAGCGCACAAGTTTTCTCAGCAAGTGTGTGAAAACTTTGTCAAATGCGTTTTCAGGACCTGCAGCTTCAAAAATGACTCAAACGAACATTAGAGGAGGGAAAAAGGGTCCCACCGGGCATGCCAAAATGTGTGAGGGGGATAATGTTAGACCGATAGATGGATTGAAGTTCATGCTAATCTAAGAATCTAAACTAAGATTAAACACATTAATCTAAGATCTAAACCTACACATACGAAATGAAACTAAGCTATCCTAACATGCATAAATGAATCTATGATTACAGTATTGAATGTATATGAATAACACAGTCTTACCATCTTGTAGTGGAGTGTATTCACCTAATGTTGGGTTTTTCTTATCACCACGAAGCCTCCAAAGTTCATGTGCAAAAGCTTGATGAGTGACTATTTTGGTTGGTTGATCGAAGACAATGGTGAAGCTCTATCAATGGTGTTCTTGACAACACTTGATTGCTCAATGTTTGTTGATTCTTCGATCCTTATTTGTGAGGAAAGGGGTTTTTTATATAGAAAATGATATTTGAAATGGACGATCAGGATCGTTTTGAAGAATATCCAGATCAATAGTTGGAGTGTGTTGAGAGGAATTAGACATGAAAAAACTGTGCAAAGTTGATTGTACAATTTGGGTGATTGAGAAATAGATTGGCTAGTCAGGGATGTTATTGATCAGTCAGGATTTTGATGGCTTAGTTAACAAAATAGATTGTTCAGTTAACAATTTGGATTGATCAGTTAACAAATTAGATTACTCAATCAACAATCGTAATTTTGTCAATTAGAAAGTGGGTGAGGAATATGAATTAATTGATTTAATTAATTAATTCCTTTTTGGAATTGAACGTGCAAATCAAGTTTGACTTTTGCAAATAAAGTTGCATTAGTTTGATTTGATTTTTGATTATTGATTTGAATAGTTTGATTTAATTATTCAAATTTGGGAGGGAAAGTGTCGTAATTAAATTATTATTTAATAATTTAATCCACTTAGAGGAATAAGGTGATTTAATGATGTAATTAAATAATTGGTGTTATTTAATCAATCAAGATGAAATAAATTGAGATTAGGACTTTATTAAATAAATGTGATTTATTTAATTGGTTGAAATGATGAAACGTGAATTAATCAAATAATGTTAATTTATCTAATCAATAGAGGAATTAGGGCTTTCAAGATTTTATTAAATAAATGAAATTTATTTAATTTGTCTGAAATGATGAAAAAGTGAATTAATTAAATAATGTATTATTCAATTAATAGAGGAATTAGGGTTTTTGATGTGGTGTGATGTGGGAACATTGTGGTATGATTTCGAGATGATTTGAGATGGTCTGAGATGGTCTAAGACATTACTGGATGATTCTGAGCTATTTCGGGGTGATTTCAAGTTGTTTCAAGAATGTTCTGAGATGCTTCAAGATGTTACAGGATGATTATGAGATATTATGAGATGTTACAGCAGATGTTAGGGGATAATTTTGAGTCATTCTAAAATGTTACGGGTATTGGATTTTGTGGTTGCCATTGATGTCAACACTACTAGCATAAATGTCTTTAAGGTTGTATATGTCGAGGATATTGAGAAAATTGAAATAAATATGTTTTAGGTTGTTTGTGAAGCAATGAAGATCAGTATGGAGGAAAATTTAGTATGTTGTAAACTAGATGTTGTGTATTAAAGGGTTTGTTTTCAATCCTATCTAGTTTCTACTCCATAAGTTTAAGAGGTGCACATGAAGATCTAAGGAAGTTATAAGTTTTTGTGTTCTAACAGTTATTTTGTTACTGCAAATGGTGTTCATGGAAGAAGACAATGTGATTTTGGTAATCTGAGTTGTTGCGTATGTTCTTGTGATGTTCATAGATGTTTCTAGATCATGTTATATCTATGCTACACATCCGCATTGATCATTGTGCTTGCGATCTGTGATTTTCTCTTGTGTGTTCATGTTTTTCATGTTCATGGCCAACAAGGTGGTTGAAGCATTGTGTGGATCTTCGAGGAAGAATCTTTGAAGGTTTTTCATGTTCGAGGATATTGTTTTAGGTCCCTACTAAGTTGTGGTCGACTTTGATTGATGCACATTGATAATCTTTATTGTTTTGGGCTGATAGTTTGCATTCATTCTAGATTATTTTGTTGAAGCTGACATAAAGCAATGTAATTCCTTGTTGCGGATATATATAAGCAATTTTTCTTCATTTGAGATGTATGTGGTTTATGTGTAATATGAAGTATATGAGTATTATGTGCGAATAAGGTTCAGATCATTCGAAGGCAAAGCAAAGTGTGAAGAAGAGTGAAAGATAGTGAAGAAGTATTCATGTGCTTAATCGGAACTGTATTCAAGCATTTGCATATTTTATTCTCTCAATTCAATTTCTTTAGATGGTTTTAATCTGAATATTTTCTATAATAAAATGAGTCTTCCTTTAAGTAGTGAGCTCTAGGGAGTGTGCCTAAATGCATGTGCATCCCTCTTATATTCTTCTTATACTTTTAACAGGGTATAACTTGTGGATTAACCTCCACTGTGGTTTTTCCCCTAACAAGGTTTCCACACAATGAATCTTGGTGTTATGTGTGTTTCTAATGTGTTGTTGATTCATGCTTTCACTATTAATAATAAGATATGAGAATTAAGGTTAATAAGATTAATAAATTTGAAATTTTGGGACAACAAATTCACCCCCTCTCATTTGTTTTCCCTTGTGTTGCCAACAATTGGTATCAGAGCAGGTTCCTTGGAAGAAGTTTAACAGCTTGAAGTGATCTGGGATGGTGACATACAAGAAGGATAGTCTGAGATTTGATGGAACAAACTATTCTCTATGGAAGACTCAAATGGAGTGTCATCTAAGATGCATTGGTGAATGCTACTGGCACATTACATGTAATAGGTATGTTATCCCTCCAAATGGTCCTACTACTGCTGCTGAGATTAGGGATATTGAATATAACATCAGGGCTAAGGAAGAATTGTTGAGTGCTTTGACTGATACTGAGATGACAAATGTTATGGATCTGAAAACTGCTTATGAGATCTGGAAAAAGTTGGAAACTTTATATGAAGGTGATGCTAATGTGAAGATGGCTAAGCTATAGTGTCTGAAAGGAAAATATGAACTATTGAAGATGGGAAATGATGAGAATATTATTAATTACATGCAAAGAGTGAATGAATTTGTGTGTGGTCTCAGATGTACTAGTGGGCAGGTAGATAAACAAGAAATTGTTGCTAAAGTGCTTAGAAATTTTCCTAATGCATACAAAATTAAAGTTGTTACCATTGATGAGATCCGAACTGTGACAAATATAACCAGAGATATGTTGGTTGGTAAACTTACTACTTTTGAGTTGAGTGAATTTGATGATGCCCTTCCTAAGACAAAATCTGCATTCAAAGCTACTACTTCTAGGAGAGACAAGTAGATATATGATCTGGGTGAAAGTTCTTCTAGAAAGGTATTCAGATATGAGGAAGAAATGAGACAGATTGAAGAAGAAGAAAGAGAACTAAATGAACTTGAAGCACTTATTGTTAAAAGGGAAGCCAGAGGAGAAGGTAAGTATAAAGTAAATTTTCCTATTAAATGTTTTTCTTGCAACAAGATAGGTCATTTTGCATCAAGGTGTCCAGAAAGAGTTCCTAAGCCAAGACCTTACAAGCCTAAATTTCAAAAGAAGTGTTACTATGTTGTTGATGAAGGTGTGACAAATGATGAATCTGAAAAAGGGAATGCAAGTGAAGATGAGTTTGTGTTTATTGCTATCAAAGAAAATAATTATGTTTCTACTAAATCTGCTAGTTTTACAAATGTGGAGAAATCCCTAGTTGCTCGAGTTGAAGAAAAAGATGAATGGGTAATTGACAATGGATGTTCACATCACATGACAGGTGATAAGAGTAAATTTGTAAACCTGGAGAAGTATGATGGTGGTTTTGTAAGATTTGGTGATAACAATGGTGGTATAATCCATGGTAGAGGATGCATTTCTTTTGATGGTAAGCATAATACTAATGATGCTCTTTATGTTGAAGGTTTGAAGCATAATATTTTGAGTGTTGGAAAGATGGTTGATAAGGGTTACAATCTTCAATTCAAAGATGGAAAGTGTAGCATACTGGGAAGTTCTAGAAATGTGATTGCTATAGGTACAAAAACAAAAGGTAACATCTTTCATCTGAATGCTGGTAGTAAAATTTGTTTGATTGCTCAAGTTGATGAAAGTTGGTTATGGCATAGAAGAATGTGTCATGTAAACTTTGACAATATTATCAAGATAAGTTCATCACAGGCAGTAAGAGATCTTCCTAAGTTGGTGAAGCCTACTAATACCATATGCAAGGAATGTCAATTGGGAAAACAAACTATAATTTCATTTCACAACAAACAACATTGTTCAAATGAATTGTTAGAGCTTGTGCATACTGACTTGTGTGGTCCTGCTAGAATCGAAAGTCTACAAGGTTACAGGTACTTCATGTTGCTTATTGATGATTACTCTAGGATGATGTGAATTACTTTCTTAAGGGAGAAATCTGAAGCTCTAGAAAAGTTAAAGATCTTTAAGGCTATAGTTGAGACAGAGACAGGTCTGAAGATTAAGTGTCCGAGATTAGATAGAGGTGGTGAATTCACTTCTAGTGGGTTTAATTATTTTTGTGAAGATCATGGGACAAAAGAAAATTATCTGCACCGTGGACCCCTCAACAAAATGGAGTTGTAGAAAGAAGGAATAGGACAGTTCAAGATGTTGCTAGAACTATGATGTTGGAAGGAAATGCCCCTCATATCCATTAGAGAGAAGTTGTGAGTACTATTGTCTATATTCTTAATTGGGTACAAATCAAAGGTAATACCAGTAAGACTCCTTTTGAGCTATGGTTTTGTCATAAGCCTACTATTAGATATTTTAAAATCTTTGGGAGCAAATGCTATATTAGAAGAGATGAAGATCTAGGAAAGTTTGATGCTAGAAATGATGAAGGAATCTTTCTTGGTTATTCTACTAAGAGCAAGGCCTACCGATGCTACAACAAGAGATTAAAGAAAATGGTTGAAAGTGAAAATGTTAAGGTTGATGAAGACATTGTTAGACCCTTCATAACCTGTGGATATGATTCTGATGATCAGAATGACAGTACATACAAGAGTTAGACTTCAAATCAAGTTCAGATCATTCCGGTGAATCAAGAAGAACAAGAAGAAGCAGAGACCGGTGAAAGCACAGAAGAGAGACCTCAAGAGCCTGAAATTCAAGAACACTCTAAGACTCCAAGGTATGTGAGATTGAATCATTCAAAAAATTAGATTATAGGAGATAAGAACAAAGGTGTTTAGACTAGGAGAATAATACTATTTAATTTCAAAAGTTCAGCCACGTAATGTTAATGAAGCATGCAAAGATGAACATTGGATTGAAGCTATGAAAGAAGAACTACATCAAATTGAGAAGAATAACAAATGGATTCTTGTTCCTAGACCTAAAGACAAAAATGTAATTGGAACTAAATGGGTCTTTAGAAACAAACTGAATGAACAAGGTGAAGTTATCACAATCAAAGCAAGACTAGTATGTAAAGGATACTCTTAGATGGAAGGTATTGACTTTGAAGAAACCTTTTCTCTTGTTGCTAGAATTGAAGCTGTGAGATTATTTCTTATTTGTGTTGCTTATAAAAACTAAAAATTTTATCAGATGGACGTCAAGTTAGCATTTCTAAATGGTGAATTAGAGGAAGAGGTATATATTGAGAAACCTGATGGATTTCAACTGACTGATCAAGGAGATATGGTTTGTCAGTTGAAGAAAGCATTGTATGGACTCAAACAAGCCCCTAGAGCTTGGTATGCTAGATTAGATAAGTACTTGATGAAGCTTGGATTTAACAAAGGTACTATTGATAGTAATCTTTATTTCAAGATTGATGATGATAAAGATTTGTTTGTGGAAGTCTTTGTTGATGACATCATTTTTGGAGGAGATGATGGTTTGTGCATGAAGTTTGTTGATGAGATGCAGAATGAGTTTGAGATGTCAATGATTGGAGAGTTGAAATTATTCTTGGGATTGCAAATTACTCAGATAGATAAAGGGATCTTTATATCTCAATCCAATTATGTGAGAGAATTTCTAAAGAAGTTTGGTATGGAAGATTCAAAACCAGTCGGTACACCCATGGTGACCAGATGCAAGTTGACACAAGATGATTCTCTGAAAGAAAATCAGACTAGATACAGATCAATGATTGGTGAATTGTTGTATTTGACTCAAACTAGACCTGATATCATGAATGTTGTGTGCATTGTTGCTAGATTTCAAGCTGATCCTAAGGAATCTCATGTGACTATTGTGAAGAGAATTTTTAGATACTTGAAGGGAACAGATGATTTTGGCCTATGGTATCCTAAAGATGATGATATTAATTTAAGTGCCTTTATTGATGTTAATTGGGCAGGAGATGTGAATGATAGGAAAAGTACTAGTGGTGGCGCATTTTTCTTGGGAAAGAAATTGATTTCATGGTTAAGCAAAAAGCAAAATGTCATTTCCTTGTCTACTACAAAAGAACAATATATTACTATTGCTAAAAATTGTACTCAAGTATTGTGGATGAAGTAGATGCTGAAAGATATCAGAGTTGAGTATGATGAACCTACTGCCATATTTTGTGATAACTCAAGTGCTATAAACATTTATAAGAATCTAGTGCTGCATTCAAAGAAAAATCATATAGGTCCATTAAGTACCACTTTTTGAGAGATAAAGTGAGTGATAAGGAAGTCAAACTGGAGTATGTGCCTACTAAGGAACAAATTATAGACATCTTTACTAAGCCTTTTTCTAAAGATACTTTTGAGTATCTCAAAGAAAATTTAGGGTTGATTACCCCTCCTAATCAGAACTAAGATGCATAGTCTTTGCATCAGCCCATGCATTCATAGTCATGTCTTGATCCAGATTGATGTTGTGGTGGTTGCTACTCAGGGGGAGTAGTCAGATGATTCAAATATGTGTCTCAGAGCTTGTGTACCTTTTCCATTGATGTCAAAGGGGGAGAAGAGTAATGTGAAAAACTATGGAAGAACTAAAAGTATGGGGGAGAAGAATACTATGAAAAGAACAATGTGTAAAAGGGAGATTGCTAGAAGAAGAGTTAGTTGCATTGATGGTGTATTTTTCACATCATGTATTGCCATCAATTCCAAAGGGGGAGATTGTTGGATGTTGTGGTTGAGTTGTTGATATGTGGTTGTCATTGATGTCAACACTATTAGCATAAATGTCTTTAAGGCTGTATATGTTGAGGATATTGAGAAAATTGAAATAAATATGTTATAGGTTGTCTGTGAAGCAATGAAGATCAGTA
Source organism: Sequoiadendron giganteum (assembly GCA_007115665.2). Classification (NCBI taxonomy): domain Eukaryota; kingdom Viridiplantae; phylum Streptophyta; class Pinopsida; order Cupressales; family Cupressaceae; genus Sequoiadendron; species Sequoiadendron giganteum. Next base: position 566,739,972 of record CM021102.1, on the reverse strand, counting down.
TGGAGGAAAATTTAGTATGTTGTAAACTAGATGTTGCATATTAAAGGGTTTGTTTTCAATCCTATCTAGTTTCTACTCCATAAGTTTTAGAGGTGCGCATGAAGATTTGAGGAAGTTATAAGTTTTTGTGTTCTGACAGCTATTCTGTTACTGCATATGGTGTTCATGGAAGAAGACAATGTGATTTTGGTAATCTGAGTTGTTGCATATGTTCTTGTGATGTTCGTAGATGTTTCTAGATCATGTTATATTTGTGCTACACGTTCGCATTGATCATTGTGCTCACGATCTGATATTTTCTCTTGTGTGTTCATGTTTTTCATGTTCATGGCCAACAAGGTGGTTGAAGCATTTTGTGGATCTTCGAGGAAGAATCTTTGAAGGTTTTTCATGTTCGAGGATATTGTTTTAGGTCCCTACTATGTTGTGGCCAACTTTGATTGATGCACATTGATAATCTTTATTGTTTTGGGTTGACAATATGCATTCATTCTAGATTATTTTGTTGAAGCCGACATAAAGCAATGTAATTCCTTGTTGCAGATATATATAAGCAATTTTTTCTTCATTTGAGATGTATGTGGTGTATGTGTAATACGAAGTATGTGAGTGCTATGTGAAAATAAGGTTCAGATCATTCGAAAGCAGAGCAAAGTGTGAAGAAGAGTGAAAGATAGTGAAGAAGTGTTCATGTGCTTAATCAAAAGTGTACTCAGGCATTTGCAGATTTTATTCTCTTAATTCAATTTCTTTAGATGGTTTTAATCTAAATATTTTCTATAAGACAGTGAGTCTTCCTTTGAGCAGTGAACTCTAGGCAATGTGCCTAAATGCATGTGCATTCCTCTTATATTCTTCTTATACTTTTAACAGGGTATAACTTGTGGATTAACCTCCACCATGGTTTTTCCCCTAACAAGGTTTCCACGCAACAAATCTTGGTGTTATGTGTGTTTCTGATGTGTTGTTGATTCATGCTTTCACTGTTAATAATTAGATCTAAGAATTAAGCTTAATAATATCAATAAGTTTGAAATTTTGGGACAACTGATTCACCCCCCCTCTTAGTTGTCTGCCCTTGTGTTACCAACAACGGGATAATTCCAAGTCACTCTGAGATGTTTCAAGACAATTTTGAGTCATTTTGAGATGTTACAAGATGATTTTGAGTCATTTTGAGATGTTACAAGATGATTTTGAGATATTCTGAGATTTTACAGGATGATTTTGAGTTATTCTAAGATGTTACGCGATAATTCTGAGTCATTTTGAGATGTTGTAGGATGATTTTGAGTCATTCTGAGATGTTACGGGGTGTTCTGAGACGATGTTCCATACTGTTTGATGTTGTTTGAGGTTGTTCGATGTTGTTCGATGCTATTCGATGTTGTTCAATGTTGTTCGGGGTGTGTGATAGGTGTCAAGTCAATTTTACATGTCTACAAATTGCTCCAAATCTAATTTCTTATCTCAAATAGCAACCATATGCCACAACTAAATTCTTCTCTTCTTCAACTTTAGGGTACACATTTTATTTTTATTATTTCATCCTATAAATAGTAAGCATATACCATAGTCTAATTCATCTCTTCTTCCACTTCAAAGTATAACTTATTGCAATTAAATTATCTAAAATAGATTTGTTATGCCAAAGGAGTGAGATAACTTTGACGACCAACAACTAACATTACCTAAGTACAATTTAAGATGATAAAAACATTGGATGTCAATAAATGCGTTCATTTCTCTAATGTTGCTCATTTGAATGTTATCTTATTTAATGCTTTGAATTGTAGATGAATTGAGGATTTTAGGGATAAATTTAGCAACTCTTCTATTTTGGTGTCTTCCTAAAAATTAAAAATAAACACCTCATGGAGCAAATTTTCCCCATTTTAATTATTTTATGCCATAGTAGACATCATGTAGCCATCAATACCCCTAATAGTGCATAAATTTGAACTCTATAGATCATCTCATAAACTAAAAATACAATCAATTGCCAATGATATTTGCCTCATTCATTAACATTATTCCTTATTAGGGAATTTAATTCATCAAAACATTAGCAATTAAGTCTTTGAGATTGTTCTATTTCTCACAAGCAGGTGTAAAAAATATTTTTTTAAAAAGAAACCCTCTATTAAGCATACATGATTTTGCTATCCAAGTCTTTACATCTTAGGGCCTTACTTCTTATTTAATAGTAATTTTAATAATTATTCAATATGTTATATTTTAAAAAATATATAGTAGTTTTAATATTTATTCAGTAGATTAAAACTTACATTTTAAAGAAAAAGAAAAGGCATTTGAAAAAAAAGATCAACCATTAATCATCATTTTATATAAAATAAATTTATAAGACCATTCTTAATTGTTGTATTACATCAAAGGCATTCAAGATCTATGATTAAGCATTCAAAATGATGTAGGATGATTGAAGTTATCCCTTTTGTCCATGTCTACAAATGAATTTAAGCATTTTCAATTGAAAGTCAATTTTGATCAAGCATATGATCTAGATGGATTCATTCTAGCTAAATTAGATTTGGACCACAACTTTTCCAACTAGAAGTTTCTACTAAATATGTAGCATCACTTTGAGGCCAACTACTAAAAAAATAAAATTATTCAAAAAAAAATGATGTTTTCACAAATCTTACTCATGTAAATAACATTTTTTTAAATATCTAAATATATCTTTTTGTTGATCTATAAGTTTGGTTTTCAAAAATTATTTTTTAAATATTTTAATTATTACTTATATTTTCATATTTATTTTTACTAAAAATAATTCATCAACACAAAAATAGAAAAAAATGATGCACTAGAAAAGAGATTCCATGAGGAGATGATATTTTTTTAATAAAGAGTTAAGATAAACAGATACATCCTATCAAAATAGTTGTCTTTTTAGTACACACAAATTTTAAAATTTAGTTAAAAAATATTTATCAAAATGGAAAAAAATTAATCTCTGCACTAAATTTTCAAGTTATAAATAAAATTAAATAAAATTAAATTTACTATATAAAGATCAATGTCCCACTTAACCTCATTTTGAGTATTTTTAAAAAAATACATTTAAATATTTTTTAATTTTTTCTAAAAAATGCAAACATAATTTATACACTAAAAAATCCACATTTCATTATTTTATAGCATTTCAAAATTTAAAACATATATGTCAATGTCTAGTGTTGTATATTCATAAGTTAGATAAATGTTCATTATTTATTTTATAGAAGTGTGTCATCTTTGAACTTTTACCTCATTGATATTGATGGTAAGAGAGACAAGCACTCAAAATTTCTTTATCCTTTATCGTTTGGTTGAAACAGTGTGATTGCTTTAAGATAAAACCCATGTCTTTTGTACATTGCAATAATCGTATTTCATGAGATGTTTTGTTATTTCATGTATTCAAACACTTTATAGGCTTCCACTAAATTTCTACACTTGACATGCATATAAATAAGCTTAATATGAAAAATTGTGCATTTGAAATTAATATATTTCTATTTCTATTATTTTATATTTTTTAGGTTAATTTAAATAATATTATATTTATATTTGATAGTTTAAATTATGCAATCCTAAGTATCCTTTTTAGGGAGTTTGGAAAGCTCAAAATGAATCTTTTCAAAAGCCAACTCCCTCTAGAATGGGTTACAAATATGAAATAATTGACCTATTTTAAATGAAACTTCTTCACAATGTGTTGCTAAAAAGAAGCCTCTCAAAAAATTAGATACAACTCCACTATCCCATGATGATTACTATATTTTCTTTGATGGGGCTTCCAAGATGAACCCTAATATTTCCAAAGGAGGTGGATTTATGTTCCTAAATGGGAATCCATGTGTCAAATTTGTAGTTGATCTAGTACTTCCAATAATAACTATGTTGAAGCTAAAGCTTTGAGGATCTCTCCTACACTTGAAGTGGTTGCAATATTTTGAAGGTTTTTTAAGACTCCAATATGATTATCAAAGTAATGAGTATAGGTCATTATAAGTCTAGTATTCTTCATTATGAAATCAATTTGATTAAGCTCATCTAAATATAGTATAATAGGTCTGATTTTCAACATATATATGGGTCAACCCACAATACTCTATCCCATTTTTTGGTCAAGTTGGACATTAATATAAATATTTTTTTACAAAATTTCACTTTATGAAACATATAGAAACTAAACCATTAATAATTTGGAGATGATATGAACTAGTGATTTGTAAGGATTTGTGTGTAGATTCAAAATATATTTTTTATTAAAAAAATTTAAAAAAATTATGATTTTTTAATGTAACTTTTGATAACTTATTTTATAGTTAACAACATTTTTAAAATGGCTACTCTAGGATTTTGATTCTGCCCCCTTACCATAATGCCTTCTTTTTCATCATGAAGTATTTTATGTTAGAGGGTCATTTTCAATCGATATGTGGTTATCACTTTCCCATATTGAACCATATCAGGCACCTGGAGAAAATAAAGTTTCCCTTTTTCCTCCTTTCCTCCCTGAAACAAAGCCTTACCAATGGTGCCAACCCTCCTTTACACTAGGGTTTGATTAGGGCAATATGCAAGTACGTTCTTGCCACCACCCCGCAATGAAATATTTTCCATAAGTTGATTAAGAATCCCACTCCTCATAGTTTTGTTAAAAGTGAACTAATTGAAAGTAGACCCCACTCCCCAGTCAAAGGAACTACTAACACTTCCCCTAAAGTCATGGACCCCTCATAGTCGGCTCTCCTAAAAATAACCCCTGAAAAATGAAGTGTTTCCCCCCTTTATACTGTTGCTAATAAGAAGAGAAAACTGTTGATTTGGAAGGTTGGTGCTAACCCTAACACTATAAAAATATCAGATGATAATGATAAAAGCCCTGAATGTGGGTCCACTACCCTGGTGATACAAAGATCTACTCGTTTGTCTCTTGTTGTGTCTAAGGGATAAGATAATAGCAAAAAATCAAAATGTTTGGATGATAAGGATTTGGAAGAGCCTCTAGATAATAAAGGGAAGAAGGTTGCTAGGGAGGAAAAGGATTCCTCCTCTAAAGAATGTGTGCATGATAGTCTGGGTGAAGCTGGGTCTCCCAAGGAAGAGGTGTCGAGGTCAGAGGATATGGAAGATTCGAGTCAGGAGGAGGAGGAAGGTGTTAATCAATAAGAGGATGTGTAGTATGTGGAGGAGGATACTGGTATGGTTGAGGAAAAATAAAATTCTACTACTAACTTGGAGGAGATGGATATTAATGTGGTTACCCCTGGTAATGAAGAAAGATTGAAATATTTAAACATACGGGCATGGAAATAACTAGAGTGGAAAGGTTGGAAGAAATATTAGTGCTTCTTGAGAAGATGATGCAAAAAGATGATAATGTTAATAGGTTTCAAGCTCTTGAGAATGTTGTGATGAATATGTGCAGGTTTGTTGATGCAGTGATGAAAAGGGCAGTGATGGCCACCATCTCAAGATAGGGTAAAATCTTGAAACAACAAAGGAAAAAGGAGAATAGGGAAGATTTTGATTTGTCAGGAAAGATGGAGATTAAAGATAGCTTTGAAGACTCAGTGGAGGACCTAATGAAGGTTTGGAGCCTTATTGAGGATGCTTAATCCCTAGCTCTTGTTTTTCTCGCTTCTGATGCTTGTTTTCATTAGGTTTTTTGGCTCTTCTCTTAGAATTTCAAGTGGTAAAGGCTTGGTATGCCTAAACCATATAATTTTAAATTTTATTTCTATTATGAACTTCATGAACATGTTGGGTACTCCTTATAGGGTTTCTTTATTTTACCTTATTTTGTGGATGGATGATAATATGCATTGTTTTAATCTATATTGGATCCTTGATAGGTTAATATCTTTTGATGTGGTTGGTATAGGTTGATGGTGGTTTTTGGTTGGTTGGGTGTGGGGAAGTGGTTCTACTTCCTTTGTTTTGATGTTTTGTTTGGTTATTGTTCTTTGGATTGTTGTGTTGCTTTTGTAAGGGATCAAGATCCTTTCCCTGCTTAATCAATCAAAAAAAATTTAAAAAGTGATGTTTATGTTGTCATGCACAATTTTTTTATTGAAAAGATAAAACTATAAATTTTAAAAATATATATTTTTAACATTAATATCTAGTGTATGTATATTTTTTTTTCATAATTTTTTGTTAGATATATTTTTTTATTTTTTTAAAGTCAAAATAATTATAATCTAGACATAGGTGTATGTCGTCCCAAATAACTTGTTTTGTATGTATTGAAATTAATTTTTATTTTTTTGGTTGAAACAAAACATCAATACCTAGTGCACACATATTTTTTTTATAATTTTTTCATCTAATTTCTATTTTTCCACTTGTGAAACAAATAACTTGATGTTTAGTGAAAAATAACATTTACAAGAAATATAATATAAATATGATAATAAAATTATAAATATTTAAAATTATACTCTTTTGGAAAGTTTATAATAAGGGCTACATACTTACAAAATATAATTTTTATATGACTTTATTTAATCCCTCAAAAGGTAAAGAGAAGATGTTTTTTATTAGCATTTTGATAGGTGTGAAGGAGACTCCATTGTGGGTATGATTTAAGACTAGAGGAGTTCTATCCAAGGGGTTTTGATCCAATGGGTTCTTATCTGACTCTCTTCAATTAAAACCCTTTAGATGGAATCCATCAAGGATTAAATCATTAGTTTTTCTAAAAAATATGTGATTTCAAGCAAAAATTAGGATGTCCCAAGTTTGAGACCCATTATTGTGGGATGGCATATATAAAAAAATTTAACAAAGAGGAAAATAATACTCACCTAAAAATAGTATAATAGGATTTACTTTAATCATATATATAAAATTTAAGGAATATATAATATAGAAAATATAAGGGTCACACTCTCAATCTTGGGTAGTTGCAAATATGGCACTTCCCCAATGTATAATGATCTTTCTTTTTGTTCATACTTGTTTGATTTTGTTTGCCTCCATCCTATGGAAAGAGGAAGTGAGAAAGAAATAAATGAAGATAGAGAAGGAGAGATAGAGAGAAGTGAAGAGAGTGATAGGTAGAGAGTTAGAGAGAGGGAGACATGGAGAGAGAAGAGAGAAAGCTATATCTATATAATATCTAGATAGGGGAAGATAGAGAAATAACATAGATAGATAAATATATGAAGATATATAAGTATAGAGAGATGGAGGAATAAATCAAATAGATACAAAGATAAAGATAGAGAGAAAAAGATAGAGATAGATATAAGTGATAAGTGATGAAGAGGGGGGAGATAGCTAAATGGAGAGAGAGAGAGAGAGAGAGAGAGAGAGAGAGAGAGAGAGAGAGAGAGAGAGAGAGAGAGAGAGAGAGAGAGAGAGAGAGAGAGAGAGAGAGTTTGTATGTGTGTATATGTATACATATAAAGAGAGATAAGGGAAAATATAGAGAAAGAGGGAAAGAGAAAGATAGGGAAAGAGAAAGATAGAGAAAGAGATATATAGAGACAAAGTGGGAAGAGAGAGGTAGAGAGGCATAGAGAGAAAAACAGAAATAAATAGATGGAGAGGGAGAAAAAGAGAGAAATATAGAGATAAAAAAATAGAGGGAGATGGAGAGATATAGGAAGAGAGAGAAATAGAGGATAGATAAGTGTCAGTGCAGGATCATGGGGGTCCAAAATAGGCCCCTACGTGGCAATGACAATTTAGAAAAACAAAGTTATGCAACTTGACATAAAAAATTTAATAGGCTATTAACATAATTTGAAAAATATGTAAAACTAGAACTTGTAGAAAATTGAATGTATTTTCTAATCTATTAGTCCATTTTTTGAAAAAAGTAAATCTATTTGGTGAAAATTTGAAATTTCAATGCACTAGTACTAAATTTTCATGAAAAAAAATAGGTGTTTGTCTAGCCACCCAAATGGGGAGAAAAAATAAATATTTTATTCTAAATATTTCAATACAAGTAGAGGAAACATTCCTAGATGTGATGCATATTTTTTTCTAATTTATTTGCAAGTAAATATTTAGTTATGAATTTTCTAGTTGGAATTTTTAAAAATATTAAAAAATCATTTGTCCGGCCAGCCTAACTTAGTCAAAAAATTATGAAATTTATTTTTTCTTTTTTTAAACTATAGTTTGTGAAGCATAGTGTATGATGCATCTTTTGGATTCAAATTTTTTTGTTTAAAATTTATAGATGTTTTTCAATGAACCTATCAATCAGGACTTTAGTCAGAATGTATGTAGAAAATCAATAATAATTATTTATTTAATTCCAAATAAGACACATATTATATTTTTGGAAAGATGACAATTTTCTTTATAAACCCTTTTTGTTTCATCAAATTTGGATTAAAAAAAGTTGTCAGCCACGTTTATTGCCACTTTTTGGACCCCCATGATCTTGCACTCACTAGCTCGATATATAGGAAGAGAGAGATAGAGATATATAGAAAGAAAGAGATAAATAGGTGGAAAGAGAGGAGACAAAGAGATATAGAGAGATAAAGAGGGAGGGATGGAAAGAGATAGAAATATATAGAGAGAGAGTTAGAGAAAAATATAGATAAGAGATATAGAGGAAAAGATATATAGAGAAAAGAGAGAAAGAGAGGAAGAGAGGAAGAGAGAGAAAAATAACATAGGAGTTTGAGAGAGAGATGGATGAGGAGAGAGGGGAAGAGAGAGAGAGAGAGGAAGAAACATAAAAAGAAAAAAATAAGGAGAGAAATATAAAGTTGAGAGGGAGAGAAAAAATGAAAAGAGATACTAACTTTCAATTAGTTTTTCATCTAAACAATAAGAATATAAAAAAATATTCATGGGGAGCTATAGGTAGCACATCATTTTCTTAAGGGCCCAGTAATTTACCTTTAATAGCTCATTGGTGTACTCATTGCAATCAAATAACTAGGAATTGATTAAAAAAGCAATACAATACATTGATAGCTATGTGTCTATGTGGAACCCCTACAACATTCATGGCCCTTTCTTGATGAACAATAAATTATTGATGTTGCCACTACTTACATGGACTACAATAAGCTACTCAATCATGTGTACTGACATATAAAATTTTGGGCACAAAAATGCTTGAAAAGGAAAGGACCATCCATTAAATGTTAGTACAAATCCCCCTAGATCTTTCAATAAAATCATATTTAATAATTGTTGAGAATGGCCAACCTAAATACACATCTAATCATAATTATGATCAACTAAATATTCACAACCATCAATCCTTTCCATCTAGATAGATAATTGTTGATTTCCAATATGTTCTTTGTGCCCATGTAATGCTAAATTACATTACAAAATATGAAAATAAATTTGACCATAAGTCTAAAATATACCATGATATGCTAACTCACATATCAACTAACATTAAACCTATAAATCCAATATCTTTCATTTTAAAAGTTCTTCACTGAGATTTTTTTTTATCTTGATATTAATGCCTAGGAATCTTTCCACTTTCTATTAAAATTTCCCCTTCTAATATGTGTTAGGGAATTTGTTTCTTTGAATATAAACCAAAAACACTTTGAATTCCAATCTATAATGATGATAATACTTCAACTTTGAGCTTCATGATGTGCACATGACATGAACTATGGTTATAAATAATTCCATTTATTGAAGTGGTATAAAGGTATATGTTTGTAACATCTAAAAAGACCAAAAAATAGAAACAATATCCAATACTATCTATCATTTGAGTATCCCCCATTTCACTCTCATTCCAACAAAATATGTTGTAGATTTTAAATCATTTTTCTAGAGTGGGCTATTATTATATCTTCCCTTCCAAAGAATTTATAATATGTTGGCTTATCAAATCAAGGTATTGTAGAATATTGGGAAATAAAAGCTAACATTTACAATCTATTCATGTAGATTATAGAGTCATTTATAAATATTAATGAAGTTTCCCTATGATGAACATGTGATGCACCAAAAAAATATAGGAAAATGGAAAGTCTTATCAATATTGTACCCAAGTTTACATATTCAACTAAATGAGGTTGGCACTCTTGGCCAATGTGAGATTTAATATAACTACAATTGGGGCACAATAACCCTTAATCCAAATTATTTCAACATACGATCCCCCGCATGTCAGGATGATTCACCCTACACCAAAATTTTTATATATTAAACAATATAAAGCCTTTGATATAATTAGATCACACTCTTGTACCATATAAATGTAACCATCACTTATAATGATGATATAATGAATTGTACCTGAACCAAGAAATCACACTTGATAAATAAAATCAAGTTTCCCTTTTGGGAATAGTACTACACAAAAATCACCATTATTATTGCTATCACCAAGTAGAGTGACAACTTTCAACATATGTATGCATCCAATTTACATTCTATTCTTCACATTATAATAAAAGAGATGAATCGTTTATAAGAGTGGACACTAGCAACATCCAAGAGACCATGTATTTTATTCTATACTTTTTAATTGATTATATGAGTTGAATTGAGCTAAGGTTAATAAAACATATTGACAATAGGTGAATTTCTCACTCAATCATCGTCTTTGGTGATCTAGGTCAATTATTACTAGTAAAGGACATTCCTATGTATGCTAGAGCATCATATGTGGTAGCAATTTAACAAAGATTCAACATGTAGTAATTATGTTGGATATGATTTTCTATTAGAATGGAGAAGAACTAACACAAGTTGCTTTTCCTACACTACAAGTTCAAATATAAGGAATGTAAATCCAAAACTATGAGATTGGGAGCTTCTAATGCCACATTCTAATTCTTCCCTTGAATCTAAATACAAAATAATTTTGTTTCCTCAATATATTTATTTACAAAACTAAATCAATTTTATTGTATAATAAACATATGCTAAAGTCATTGGAAAAGACCATTGCAAGATGCAACATAGAGCACCTAAGAGATACATCATGCCCAAATATAGAGGATGAGAAACTTGATGCAAATATTCTCTTGTGAATTAGCTAATAAATTATGCTGAGTTCTAATTTATGGGTGGGATCAAGTCTTCTAAATGGTGTGTTAGGAAAAGTTGAAGTGATTGTATGCAAAAATTAAAAAATCACCAGATATTCCCCTCTTTATTATAGTACAATTAAAAAATTACATAGGTTCACCTTGGGACTACAAAACAACAAAAAAATTCTCATACTCCTAATTAGTCATGGTGGTTGTCATCAAATTCCTCTTAAATGGTATGTCCTTACCAATTCATAAATCATAATGTAGATAAAAATTAAAAGAGAAACAATCAACATTAACAAAATTTATCCCCACAAGAAAAACCAGAAGAACCATGTTCTTCAAGTGGGGTTAATCCTCCTCATTTTTGACTATTGCAAAGCCTTTGAGGTGGTTAGACCCGTTCCAACTCTTAAGGATGTGAAAATCAATAAGGGTTATGATTCGATTTCTAAGGAGGAAGTGGCTTGTAAGAATAGGAAGAAATGAAAGCTGATTTTGCATAAGGAGTTGGAGTTGGGGGATGTGGATTTTGTGTCAGATTCCCTTGCTATTGCGGATGAGGACATGAGATCCCCTACCTTGGGGAAGCATAAAACAGAGGGGTTGATCCCTGACAAGGGTAATGAGACCAGCAATGGTAATCTCGCAGATGAAATGCTTAGCAGAAGCAGAAAGGATGTGAAGGATTTGGTTAGGGAGGTGTCATCTCCTCCCCCGCCTCATGAGAAATAGGGTTCTGCTTGTGGTGGATAGTACGAGGAATGTGGTACAGTCTGCTCTCAAGCTGGAAACTCCTCTTAAAGGGGATGGCATACATAATGTTGTGGGGTCCCCAGATGGTAAGGAAGCCAGGGTTTCTTTTGGTGGGCATCAGGTAGGGAAAGTTGATGGGGACACTCATGTGGTGGACCTAGAGAGGCAGATGAAGAGGATGGCGATTGCAGCTGAGATCATGAAGTCCATCCAAAAGATCAAATCATCGACTATGACGCTGATTTTTGTTGATACTGAGAAGGTTTGCTCCTTTCATGAGGAGGATGTCGAGGGTAGAGAGGATTTTTATATTGGGAAAGATAATATTGTTGATGTCTTGGGAGCTGCTAAAGAGGGCTCTATTATTTTTTATAAGCTTTTTAAATGGGCCTTCCATGAGATGAATATGACTAATGTGAAAGTGAGGGGTATTGCTAGTAAGAAGGAGGATTCCTCTATTCAGGATCAAATCAATGATTTGATGAAATCCTTGAAGATTATGGTGGAGGAAACGCTTCTGATGAAGCAGAATCTTGAAGGAAGAATCCTCAATCTGGAGAATGTCATGGAAATGATTATTATTAGTATGGAGAAAAGTAAAGAGGGGAACAAAGATGGCTTTATTGATGAATCTGTTGGTATGATGTCCCCTGTGGACAATGTTACTAAGGGTGAAGATGCTACTGATAAAGATGTTGATGGTAAGCTGATGGAAGGCGAGAAGCCTACTGACAAGGGTGCAAGTTGTGTTTTGATTGGGGAGGTTAAATCAAGTGGTCTTGGGGTTCAAACCCGTAACAAGACCAAGGTTCAGGTTGGTGCTACTGGTAATGAGATGGCTATTGTTGGGGACGAAGGTGGTAAGAATGCGGCCTGTGACATTGAAGTTGCAGATATCTTGAATAATATGTAGTGTCACTAGGTGGGTTTCATCTTTTTGGTTGACTGTTTACTGTGGTCTTGTTGTGGGTGGGCTATTTTTCTTTTGATGTCTTTTTCTCTCGTTAACAACTATTTTTTGACGTAAAGGGTTTTGGGCTCCTTCAAAACCCATTTTTAACCTTTAATCAAAACAACATTTATCCCCAAGGCCTCACACTCACAGTTATATCAAGAGTACATTTCCTTGTGGCTCTTCATATATGCCCCACCTTCACATACCAAATATATGCACACATGCAACCATATGTTGCATTGATAAAGCAAGAAGAGGATGCCTTAAGAGAATTATCAAATAGAAATAGTTAAAAAGAAAACTCTCAACAAATTTATATAGCTATCCATTTCAAACAAAACTTTGTAATTTATATACCTATTTACTTCTCTATCATGAGATATTGTCCACTTTTTTACAACAATGTATTTTTATAATCATGTATGTATATTTATTCTAATCCATTTGTTTTTTTATATAGGACACCAACTAATGTTATTCATACCCTAGTTATACTTTTTCTATCATTATTCCCATTTTAACCATCATAGTGTGCATTGTTGTTTCTCATTTTATTTTTTATAGTAACTCCATAATTTTAACTATTATAATCTTATATTGATATAAAATTGTGTTTTATTTACAAGGCTTTGTATTTTGATCATCTAAATTGCTATCAAAAATTAAAACATAAATGCATTTAATTTATATACTTATTTTTCAAAAATGCTATTATTACAAAAATAATAATAAAAATAATCATTGTAACTCATTCTTATTTTTTTTACAAACATAATTACTTATTGTCCTTCACTTTGATTGAAGTGTCATTAATTAGATTCGCATGTAATTAGAGTATGAAATCCTTCCATTTAAAAAAAAAATAACTACCACTCCTTTTAAGTGCATGTTTATGTCAGACTATAGTGCCTTATATCCACTAGGAGATTCTATCAATTCAGCATTCCATTGTATATGAGGTGTCATTTTTCCTACTCACTATCATTGGTCTTTTGTTTCTTTCACCAATTTTCCTATTAAATGAATTGTGTCGTACAAATTAAGTATTGTTGCTTAATATAAATTTGTGTAAGTTAATTTATGTTATTTTTGTATGAGATATTTGTAAGAACACTTCAATAAATTTATTTATTTAATTGTAGATATAAAATAGTGTGTATTCTTTAAAATAAAATAAAATAATGATCTGTTATATAGATGTTTTTATTTTATGTTTTACTCTTCAAAAATGTTATAGATTAGCATAAGATGTGTGCAACCCCAATGAAATAGATTGGAAGATTATTTTCTCAAGTTAAAGTTCTCATGTTCAAATTTTTAAGGCTTATCTAAAAAGGATAAATAAACATTTCTTGAGAAAAATAGTTATATTATTGATTTTAGAAATATTGATAAATTATATACTTAATATTATCAAATTTGTGATGATAAATTTTAATGGTTAATTGTTGAATGCGATTAATATTATAATTTTATATACCATATTGTCTCAAAATAAATTTCATAGAAAAGTAGCAACCTATTTGGAACTATGTACTAAAAAATATGTTGTACTCAACAAATGAAATGATTGTCAACATATGTATTACACATCAAGATCTGATTGCTATTTTATGTATTATTTCTTCATTTAATATGTTTTATATTTACTTATGCCCTTCTATTTTTTTCCAATTTTTATTTATTTTATCCCTATCATTAAAGTTTTGATTATATGGGAAAAATAGGTTTTGAAGGGACTTGAAACCCTTTAAAACTTAAGATACAAAATGTTGCTAAAAATATATTGTAGTAAGTATTCAGCAACAAACCAGAACCTAGAATAACAAAACAAAGAGAGTGTTGCACAAGAGAAAAATCAACTAACAATCAGCAACACCCAACAACAACAAAACAACAAACCAACAGGAAAAAAATCGAGACCATGTAGGAAATAGACAACAAAGAAAAAAGAGAGAGCAAAACACTATTTCATACTGCTTAAGGTATTGGCCACCTCAAGCTCTTGGCTACTATGCACTTCAATCATTTCCAACAACTCTTTCTTCTCAGCTTCAAAGGACTTCTTCCATTCAATAGACCCTCTAACAGTAAGGCCTTTACCATAATCTTTTGCACCTTTTTTCCTTTACCTTTGGTTGAGTGATATTTCTCCATCAATTCAGAAAAATACATTTGGTCCTCCCTGAGCTCACTAATTTTACGAAACAAGACTTCTAAAGAGTTTGCACTATTCTTCAATGAAATGTGACATGCATGGAGAAGATTCTTTATGTCTGGATTAGTATCCAATATCTTGGATTCTAAACCAACCAGTCATTCTTCACATAGAGATTTGAAGTTATAGAAGGAACCCTCAAGGTCCACAATTCAGTCGATCAAAACATATGACATAGAGTCTTTTAAAATATTCTTCAAGTTCTCCTTCAAACCCCTTATTTTAATGTTAACCTTATTACACTATTGAAGAGTCCACTTAGCTAACTTAAAATTTCCAGTGGCCCCAACCCTAGCCATATCTAGTAGCTCAAACATTGAGGTAGACTCATCATTGAGATAAGAAGATTCCTCAGAAAGGGGATTTATCTTTAGAGGCTCCGACTTAGCACTCTACTTCTTAGCATCCTCCTCAACTTGACCCTTAATATCATCCTCCAACTCCACATTGGGCATGGTATGAACTGGGGAGTCATCAATTTCTATCGCCTTTTCACTAGAATCCTTCTCCACATAGATCACCTTGGTGTCCTTTGCTAAATATTTCGAGGCTTGGCTCTTCAATTTGGTAATGCGTTTGGATGCCCTCCTCAGATTATCCTTGGCCTCCGTAGTTAGCACATTCTCCTGAAAACCCTCCTCATTACCACCACCTTTAGCTTCACCCTAGCCAACAACTAACTCCACATTCCTGGGAGAGGACTCACCCAAGCCCACCTCAGTATCCTCACTATCAAAATGAATAAGGTGCATAGCTACCTGATTTATTTTAAGGCTACCGTTCTTCCTCTTTTTTGAAGAGGTAGTCATAGGGGACAAGGATCCATCTTCATTCTCTTCATTCCACTCCTCTTCTTCAGCAATGCTGGTATCCGAGATAGATGAACAAAAAGCTTCACTCAGAATCTTCTCCTTTCTTTTGATAGAAGGGGCAAGGAGAAGAGCTTTAACATGCTCCATGATTAAAAAAATGAGACCCTCATGGAGGACCAGAGCCCTCCTATTTTTTAAATGTGCATAAACAAAAAACTCCATGGAAGGTAACATAAAAAATGGAAAAGAGATAATCAACCCATGCCTGAAATGGTTTACAAGAGTGAAATGTTGACCAAGGATAGCAGTGAACCTACCTTCCAAAGTTGCATAGTGCATTATCACCTCCATAACATTCGCACATATCTTCTTGAGGGACTTGCACTCATAGCCCCAACTCTCCATCTTAACCAGTTTCTTTCATTCGTCGTCTTTGAAGAATTGGGCCATCGCTTCCTCATTACTCTTTTTGTCCTTATAGAACTTATGGCCAATCATCGGTAACCCAATCACAGTAACAATCATCTCCTCATTTACAACCACTACTAGGTCTTTTATCTAGAGCTTGTGGTTATGCTAGTAGGACACAAATTTCACCAAGGCATTTGGATCATGCTCGTGCAATCTTTCTAAAAATGACGTAAAATTCTCGTGGTCAAGAATCTTCCATAGCTTCTTATTCTTCCTTAGACTGACACAAGAGTGCAACTCATGTTTATGTTGCCACCCCATCTCCTCAAACACTAGAAGAAGAAAACCCTTGCGATAATCACTCAACTAATAGCTAGCAAGCCAAACAAAACCCACAAAGCATGTGAGTTGGGAATTGGTACTAAAGATTAAATGACGCCACCACATCAACTTAACCAATGCCATCATTTATCATTAAGATCCTACCTTTCTTGGGAAGGAGAGAGCCCTCCTCTTATGCACAATACTCATTTAACCTAATAGTCTCATTGACAAAAAAAATTGCCAGTGAATTTCCTTCTCGGAAAATGTGAGAGACACAGGTGTCTTCATAAGAACTTAACCTGATTATAGTGTCTTTTATTAAATGATCCACATTCCAACTAGGCTTGTGTGTGCTACGCAAATAATTGATGATATTTAAGAAATCACCTTCAACCCATATTTTGGAGTAACCCATGTCCACAACATATTTTATGCTAATAAACGCAACCTCTGCCTCAACACAGTGATTAGTCTGATTTCCCAACGGGAGTGCCACTGCACTTAAGATTTTTCCATCCCCATTCCTCAACACCCCCCACATCCTACAGGCCTAGGTTTACCCTTCGTTGCCCCATCAAAATTAACTTTGGCCCACCCTGAAGGAGGTGGCATCTACTTAGTACTCAATGTAGCATTTAAACTAGACTTAGAGTTCACAAAAGGAATAGAGGGGACCTTCCAATTATAAATCACCAAAAGGTCATACCCAGCCAAACAAGTAGGAGGGGCACATCGAGGAGCCTCAGAACCAATGATAGAAAAATTCTCCCGAATCGCTTAATGAATCTTGATGAAAAGACTACACCAACTTTGAGCTTGGAATCACAAAAGATTATGTTGTTTTGTTCTTTCCATATCCCCCACGCAATATGTGGGGCCATAAGATCCCAAATCCAATGGAGAATAGGGGAGGTGGAGGGACACTTCCATTGGTCAATTTTTTTATCAAGGGAGTTCAAGAAGACCCAATCGAGTATCCAAAGACCAAGAAATTTACTCCAAAGGATAGAGGTAAAATCACACCCAAGGAATATATGGAAAGCACTTTCAGCATCAGCTTCACAAAGAACACATCTATTAGGAATTGCAAATCCCCTTTTATAGAGATTGTCCTACATTAAGAATTTACCTTGCATAAGCAGCCAGAAGAAAACATTCACCTTGGGGATTAGCTTCTTGTTCCATAAATTCCCCCAAAAAGGAAAAGAATCAGGATTTTCCAACGAATTAACAAGGGTAGAAGCCACCAAAAAATTATCATTAGCACAAGGAGCCCAAACAACCCTATTCGGCCTAGGAAAAATGACAATATCTATGATTGTGTTCATTCTTTACTTATTTATATATTTCAAAATTTTATAAATGGAAGTGTGGGTAAGTGTAAAAAGATGGGGAACCAAAAAGGAGGCTTAAGTGGTCACTTTTTTTTTTCTAAATTCAAGAAATACTGACCTTGGACATGAAATTGAGGATAGTTACAATCAAAATTTTGAGATGCAACAAAAACAAGCATCGTAGTGCTCCGAGTCTACTTTCCAAACTACTAATTTATTTTGAAAATGGTTGAGATTAAGGGGTTCAAAAGAGGGGCTCACATAAATTGGTGTTGTTTTTGTCAGAAAAACATAACATAGCAACTTTTGTGGGTACCTAGCAAGGTGAACCTTTTTTTAGTATTTTTAAAATCGCATCAATGAGAAATTAGATAACAATATGTAGTTTATGCATGATTTTTCTGATAATTTTTAATGAATATTTGATTTTTTACTAATTTTCAAAGTGGACACTTCCTGAAAAATAGAATTTTGATCATGCTACCCCTACAAATTTTGGAAACTAATTGATTTTTTAAAAAATGTGTAGAATGGAGTGTAGTTTTTAAAAATGTAATTTATTTGAAATTTCAATGAGCGGTTAATTTATAACGGAAAAACACCAAACTATAGTTTTTGCTAAAAAAGAGACACATAAACAAAAGAAATTATAAATCAAAGGCTTAACATTGTCAAAAAGTGAAAAAAAAATACATCATTAGATAGCTAATAAGAGAGAGCCTAACATTTCCCAGGTGTTCAATTTGTTCGACATTGAAACATGTACAATCCTAATGGTGAGCACGAACCCAATTATGTGAAATATTAGAATTTTGAAAACACATGTCTTTGGTCATTGGGAAGGCCCTCCAAGCCCTTGGGTTGGTATTCCAAGGAAAATACCAATCCCAAGGCTTGGGTATTCCCAAATAAATATATAACACGAGCGTTGAGGGTTGAGGGTTGAGGGTAGAGGGTTTAGGGTTTAAGGGTTGAGGGTTGAGGGATTAGGGTAGAGGCTTTAAGGGTTTAGGGTTTATGGTTGAGTGTTTAAGGGTTTAAGGTTTTAGGGTATAGGGTAGAGGGATTAGGGTAGAGAGGGAGGCATGGAGGGATAAAGAGATGGAGAGAGAAGTGAGATAGAGAGAAGGAGAGAAGAGGAGGGATGAAGATAGATAAATAAGGGTTGAGAGTTGAGGGTATAGGGTTGAGGACCTATAGGGTTGATGGTTTAGGGTATTGGTTTGAGGGATTAGGGTTGAGGGTAGAGGATATTGGGTTGAGGGTAGAGGGTAGAAGGTTTAAGGGTTTAGGATTTAGGGTTTTGGGTAGAGGGTTTAGGGTATAGGTTTGAGGGATTGGGGTTGAGTGTCCAATGTATAGGGTAGAGGGTAGAGGGTATTGGGTTGAGGGTAGAGGTTTTAAGGGTCGAGGTTTGAGGGTTGAGGGTATAGGGTTGAGGGATTATGGTTCAGGGTAGAGGGTATTGGGTTGAGGGGTAGATGGTAGAGAGTTTAAGGGTAGAGGGTTAATGGTAGAGGGTAGACGGTTTAGGATAGAGGGTAGAGGTTTTAAGGGTTTAGGGTTAAATGGTAGAGGGTAGAGGGTAGAGGGGAGAGAGATAGAGGGAGTGAGTGAGAGAGAGACCTAAGAGAGGGAGAGGCGGTAGGAGGGAGAGAATTGAAAGAGAGAGGGAGGGAGGTAGTGGGAGATAGATAGAGGGTAGAGGGTTTAAGGGTTTAGGGTTAAGGGTAGAGGGGAGATAGATAGAGGGAGTAGTGAGAGAGCGAGAGGAAGAAAGAGGGAGAGGGAGAGGGGGTAGAAGGGAGAGACTTGAGAGAGAGAGAGGAAGTGGGAGAGAGATAAAGGGTAGAGGGTAGAGGTTAGAGGGTTAAGGGTAGAAGGGAGAGAGATAGGAGTGAGTGAGTGAGAGCTACCTGAGAGAGGGAGAGGGGGTATGAGAGAGAGACTTAGAGAGAGATAAAGGTTAGAGGGTATAGGGTTTAGGATTAAGGGTAGAGGGGAGAGAGATAGAGGGAGTGAGAGAGAGAGAGACCTAAGAAAGGGAGAGGGGGTTGGATGGAGAGACTTGAGAGAGAGAGAGAGGGAGGAAGGTAGGGAGTGGGAGAGAGATAGAGGGTAGATGGTAGAGGGTGTAAGGGTAGAAGGTTTAACAGTTTAGGGTATAAGGGTTAAGGGTTTAGGGTTTAGGGTAGAGGGGAGAGAGATAGTTGGAGTGAGTGGAAGAGAGAGGGATGGAGTGGGAGAGAGATAGAGGGTAGAGGGTTAATGGTTAAGGGTAGAGGGGAGAGAGATAGGAGTGAGTGAGCGAGTGGGAGAGACCTAAGGGAGGGAGAGGGCATAGGAGGGAGAGAGTTGAGAGAGAGAGGGAGGGATTGGGAGAGAGAGAGAGAGAGAGAGAGAGAGAGAGAGAGAGAGAGAGAGAGAGAGGGAGGGATTGGGAGAGAGAGAGAGAGAGAGGGGGGGGTTAAGGATATAGGGTAGAGGGTTTAAGGGTTTAGAGGGGAGAGATATAGGAGTGAGTGAGTGAAAGAGAGATACCTAAGAGAGGGATAGGGGTAGGAGGGAGAGACTTGAGAGAGAGAGAGAGGGAGGGAGTGGGAGAGAGATAGAGGTTAGAGAGTTAAGGGTAGAGGGTAGAGGTTTATGGTTAAGGGTGAGGGAGAGGCATAAGGAGGAGTGAGTGAGTGAGAGAGAGACTCTGAGAGAGGGAGAGGGGATAGGAGGGAGAGTCTTGAGAGAGAGTGAGAGAGTGGGAGAGAGATAGAGGATAGAGGGTAGAGGGTTTAAGGGTTTAAGGGTTTAGAGGGGAGAGAGATAGAATTAGTGAGTGAGAGAGAGACTTGAGAGAGGGATAGGGGGTAGGAGGGAGAGACTTGAGAGAGAGAGAGGGAGGGAGTGGGAAAGAGATAAAGGGTAGAGGGTTAAGGGTTAAGGGTTTAAGGGTTAAGGGTAGCGGGGAGAGACATAGAAATCGTGAGTGAGTGAGAAAGAGACTTGAGAGAGGGAGAGGGGTAGGAGGGAGAGACTTGAGAGAGAAATAG
>CM021102.1:566590478-566719012 GCA_007115665.2 Sequoiadendron giganteum | reverse complement strand
AGGGTTATGGGTAGAGGGTAGAGGGTTTAAGGGTTTAAGGGTTTAGAGGGGAGAAAAATAGGAGTGAGTGAGTGAGTGAGAGAGAGATACCTGAGAGAGGGATAGGGGGTAGGAGGGAGAGACTTGAGAGAGATAGGGAGGGAGTGGGAGAGAGATAAAGGGTAGAGGGTTAAGGGTGGGAGGGTAGGTGAGTGAGAGGTGAGAGGGAGAGGGGGTAGGAGGGGGAGACTTGAGAGAGAGAAAGGGAGGGAGTGGGAGAGAGAAAGAGGGTAGAGGGTTTAAGGGTTTAGGGTGCAATGGTTAAGGGTAGAGGGGAGAGATATAGGAGTGAGTGAGTGAGATAGAGAGACTTGAGAGAGAGAGAGAGAGGGAATGCGAGAGAGATAAAGGCTAGAGGGATAAGGGTAGAGGATTTAAAGGTTAAGGGTGGTGGGTAGAGGGTTAAGGGTAGAGGGTTTAAGGGTTTAGAGGGGAGAGAGATAGGAGTGAGTAAGAGAGAGACCTGAGAGAGGGATGGGGGTAGGAGGGAGAGATTTGAGAGAGAGAGAGAGAGAAGGAGTTGGAGAGATATAGAGGGTAGAGGGTTTAAGGGCTAAGAGTAGAGGGGAGAGACATAGAAGGAGTGAGTGAGTGAGAGAGAGAGACTTGAGAGAGGGAGAGGGGATAGGAGGGAGAGACTTGAGAGAGAGAGAGGGAGGGAGTGGGAGAGAGATATAGGGTAGAGGGTTAAGGGTAGAGGGGAGAGACATAAAAGGAGTGAGTGAGTGAGAGAGAGATACTTGAGAGAGAGAGAGTGGGAGATAGAGATAGAGAGAGGGACAAACCTGAGAGTGAGAGTGAGAGAGAGATTAGGGTTTAAGGAATAGTTATAGGATTGAGGGATAAGTGAGAGACCTAGATGGCTAAGGGGGATGGATGGATAAGGATAAAGAGAGAGAAAAGAAACCTATAAAAAATCAACTTTCTCATAACATGAGCCCATTTTGAAGTAGTTGAGATATGGCTATTTGTTTAGAAAAACATAATGTGAGCACGTTATAACATGAGAACATTTTTTCTTGCTCTAAAAATGGTAAAAAACTCAATATAACCGTGATCTCTAGGCCCACATTCTACGTATTCTCCTTGTTATGCACATATTCTGACAAAAAGAAGCTTTTTGATGATTATGTGAAGTGTGCATGCAAGTTTTTCACATTCCACCACATTTGTTATGATCTTCCTACCACCTTTATATGAACTAGCATAGTTTTCATGTTGAAAGGCATATGATATCAATTCAAGTCTCAATTCCATTCAATACCGATATACAATTGAATTTTGGAGGGAAAAAAGATTTTGAAAAACTTAATTTATTGAGGAGTTTTAAGAAAGAAGAAGCAAAGGCTACATAATTGGGCAGAACTCCTGCATTCAAATCTTTGTTTTTCAGGTATGTGAAGTCTTTACACATTTTCTTTCATTCTATTTTTGCTTGCTTTGATTTTGTTATTTTACATATTCCATGTTCATCATTGTTTGTTTGTTATTATAACCTTAGCTTGTCAATGCACATTTTAAATTACACAAATCTTTACACTTTCTAATTACATTTTTAAACCACATCTCTTTGAGGTATTTTGTTAAAAAATTGATTTACCTTGTGTATGCTTCCACATTTTGTATACACATATATATGACAAAAGTTATAAGTAAAATAATACATCATTTCTCAATCCTTTATTATGGATGTGCATACCCCTCTCCAAACCTTTCATTTTGGTATAGGCATGGGGGGTGTTGGAAAATGTACTGGAATTTGGTTTTACACCTAGAAATTGTATATGCTTAAAATTTTCTACTAAATTTTTAACAAATCTATTTTGTGCATATCTTGCAATCATTCTAGTCCATGAGGACAAATCTCATTGAGCTATTTTTTCAAATAGTTCTACCAAGTAATTGATTGCTTTGTCTATGCTACAAAAATTTTCATACATGTCTTCCAAAGAATTTTATCAAACAACATAGACAAGTCAATCAACTGTTTCAAGAAATGCCTCAACAAAATGGGGTCTCATGATGATGTGCATTTTTTCAAACAACTGATTGCATTGTCTATGCTACCAAGTTTTCCATACATGTCTACAAAATTAGGATATACTCCTCCCACATTGATAGATCTTTGAATGTATTTTGGTTTTCATCTCTATTTCTAAATTTACCTCATCACTAACTTACCTCATCACTAATGTTGTGATATAATTTAAATGTTTCCTTGATTAGTCTACCTACAAGGGATTGTAACCCTTCTCTCCACTATTTCAAGAATCTTTATTCAAGGCTAAGTTAGCAACATGGGGAAAGGTGCAACCTATCTTGCAATCATGGCATGCCATAAGACCACATTTCTTTAAGGCATTGGATCTAAAAATTCATGTAAGCATTGACAAGCTAGTGAGCTCACTAGCTTGTCAATGCAGTGGGGTTGACAAGGTAGGGGCTGCATGAAAAAGGACTCATAGAAATGGGGTCTCATAGTGATGTACATCACCATGAGACCCCATTTATATGAGGCAGTTTTTCAAGCAGCCCCTACCTTTTCAACCCTACTGCATTAACAAGCTTACTAGCTTGTCAATGCAGTAGGGTTGAAAAGGTAGGGGCTTCTTGAAAAAATTCATCATAAAAATGGGGTCTCACAGTGATGCACATCACTGTGAGACCCCATTTATATAAGGAATTTTTCATGTTTCCCCTACCTTGTTAACCCTACCACATTGGCAAGCTAGTGAGCTCACTAGCTTGCCAATGCAGTAGGGTTAACAAGGTAAGGGAAACATGAAAAAATGCCTCATAGAAATGGGGTCTCATGGTGATGTAGGGGTAGCATGAAAAAATTCCTCATAGAAATGGGGTCTCATAGTGATGTACATCACTCTGAGCCCCCATACATCACTGTGAGACCCCATTTCTATGAGGCACTTTTTCATGCCGCCCCTACCTTGTCAACCCTACCACATTGGAAAGCTAGTGAGCTCACTAGCTTGTCAAAGGTACCACATTTTGTATACATGTCTATGAAAAAATTATTGTCAAAAAATTCACATGCCTTGTCCATGCTTCCATTTTGAGCCTATCTTGCTATCATGGCATGCCACATGACCACATTCCTTTAAGTCATGTCATCCAAAAATTTATGTGACCTTTTTTATGCTAGAAATACTCTTCTATAGGATCATTGCAAGTATTTTGTGTGGAGCCTTGAATGACATATATTTCATTTATTTGTATGGATTTATTTTTTAGGAAATAATATTTGTCTCATTATCATGCTACAGGTAAAATTATCTTCCATGTCGAGGAAACGAAGAAGGAATAAACCAACATACGAAGAGTATGAAACTAATAAAGAAAATAAAAATGAATGGATGAGGAAATATCATCAAAAGAAGAAATTGGATACTATTGATAAAAACAAGACAATTGAAGAGGAACCTCAACCATCAAAAAGAGAAAAGGCATTGGCGACACAAAGGGCACAAATGCAAAAGCATTGTGCTAAGATAGATTTGAATTCCGTAGTTGGAGACACACCCTCTACCACAAGTGAATACGAAGGGATACCATCTACCACAAGTGAATATGGAGGGACACCATCTACTGCAAGTGAATATGGATGGACACCATCTACTACAAGTGAATATGTAAGGACACCATCTAGTGCAAGTGAATATGGAGGGACACCATCCACCACATCTCAAGTTGAGAATACATCATCACTCGCATTTGACAAAGAAAGTATGCCATCATCCCCATATCAACCTCAAGGTATGTCATCTATTCCACCCTCGATCAAAGGTACATGATCTAGCCCATGTCACTTAAATATTGATGAAATTCATAATGTTGAGAACATCGAATGCTTCAAGTGAAAATACTATTCTAAAGTATCTAATGGATGTTAGTCTTTTGTAGCTTCGGGAGATATTTTCCCTTAAATATATTTATCTCAAGGTAGGTCGACATTTGTCTTATAAATAAAATTTTTACTCTTCTAGGTCGACCCTAGAAAGAAATATCAACTAGCTTGTATATATAGGAGAAGGTGTCTCCTCATTTCATCATCAATTCATTCACTCCAATTCGCATCTATTCAGAAGTGGGTTCACATTCTTTAGCAATAGATCCATTTCAAGAAGAAATGTTATCATTCGCTTCAAGGCAAAGTGGCATATCTCATTGTATAAGACTCGGCCTATTCTAGGGCCTGATTTTTTATGTAGTCTTTTGCACTTATTCTTCTAATTTATATGAGAATATTATTTTCTAGTTTTTTCTCCCTCGAGTAGGATGGTTTTCCTTGGGTGATCAATGTGTTCATTAGTTATGTGTTGCATTTTCTGCTTGGTTACATTTTTTATCCTAAAAATAACAATGGATGCATATGAGTGTGTGGATAAAACCTCACACTCAAGGGATAGTAATGTCACCTGATGTGTCATTACATTTACTTTGGTAAGTAGTCAAACAAGGAGATCTCATCTCATTAGAAAGACAAGTCAACAATTAGAATTAATAGAAAAACTTTATCAAGAATTGTTCAAGGCGCTAAAGAATTGAGGGCACCAATTCAAATGAATTATGGGAATTCTTGGGGAGACTCCCATGAAAAGATAAAATAGTTGTTAAAGCATTGAGAACACTAATTGAAGACTATTGGAAGAATAACACAAGGCCATCTTTAAATCAAAGGGATGTGGTAAGAAAGAGAATCAGTAGTCACAACTATGAACAACATCTAAAGAATTTTTTGGATACGAATCAAACCCAATTTTTTCATAAATTTCAAGAGGATTATCCTCAAATTAAAATTTTTCAAATGTACTTTCCCATGGTTTTTCAAATGTACTTTCCCATGGTTTTTCCCTCACCATGGTTTTTCCCTCATTGGGTTTTCCACGTAAATCTGGTTTTATTTTGTTTATGTGTTGGATTTGAGTTTCTACATTGGCATTTGATGATTAATCATTTAAGCAATTTTAAGTATTTTTTCTAGTGATTGAATCAAAGGTTAAAATCTGTGACAACTGATTCACCTCGCCTCTCAGTCATCCTATTCGACAATTGGTATTAGAGCTTAGTCCTTTGGAATAAGTTTAACATATTGAAGGAGATCTTGGTAGGTTGAACTAAATGGTGAAGGGATCTGACTTGGATGAAGAATTAAGAACATAGACTTCAGAATCTAAAAATGAAGATCTGAAAGAAAATGTCAAGCAAGTAGGTGAATGTATTCATAAACTAAGGAATCAGATCCAAAAGTTTAAGTTGAAACATAAAGATGTTAACCAGGAATTAAAGGAAGCAAATGAGACCATTGACAATATAAGAATGGAACTTGAAGAAATAAAAAGGATGGAAAAAAAACTGAAATTGGAATTGAACAAGGAAAAATAGAGGAAGGATGCTTGAAAGAAATTATCAATCAGAAGATAGGAAAATGTAATAAGCTTGAACAAGAAGTAGTAACCTCAATAGTTGATCTAGAAAAAGAGAAAGCTCACGAATAAAGGTTCAAGACAAGTTCTATAATGCTCAATGAGTTGATTTCATATCAGAAACCTGTAAAGGATAAAGGTGGTCTAGGACTTGAAGAAGGAAAAAGCTCAAGGACTAAAATAGCCTTCAACAAGATGGACAATCAAAGGAAATTTCAAGGCAAGAATCGAAGGAACAATATCGGAAGGATTCCCATCCGACAACCTAATGATCAAAGGTACCCATCTTTTAATGGCTTTTGTTTCTCATGCAATAAATTTCAACATAGAGCAAAAAAATATAGAAGTAGGATGAACCATAATAGAATGAGTCAGAATGCTGGATTCTTTTCTGGAAAATGCTATGTTTGCAACAAGTTTGGACACAGAGCTACCGAATGCAGGAGCCAAATGATGTTGAACAAACTTGATAAAAATATAAGAATTCAATCCTTTCAAGGCCACTATTACACATGCAATATCTTGGGACACAAGGCCAATCGGTGTAGGATAAAGATAAAATAAAATTCATTTGATCTTGGATATGTTATGTGCTACACTTGTAACAAACTAGGACATATCTCAAAATTTTGTTGGAACAAAGTTGGGAAGAAAAATAATCTAGAACAAAAGAATAAGCCTATGAACAAGGTAGATCTAGAAGTAAGGAGAGAAATGGAAAAAAATTGGAGAAAGAAGGAAGAACTTGAGAAAAAGGATGAATCAAATAACCCTGTATATGCATATAGTGTAGATACCTCTTCTAAGAACTAAACCCAATGATGATTTCAGGGGGAGCAGTCACAAAAAATATAGAAAACCCCCGATATATGATGTGTCATGCAAGGACACGTGGATATGTGATGTGAATCTCTATTTTGAAGGTATTGAAGAAAATTCTATCAAAAAAGATGCAAATCAGGAAATTTGTGGAACCCTCTTGGCTCAAAATGTTTCTCAAAATAGTTATCAATTTAAAAGCTGAAAAAGCCATAAATCCAAAATCAGGGCAAAATTAATCTGACAACATTGGTTGAGAAGGAGGTAGTGACAAAATGAAGTACAAATGATGATGTCATAAATTACCTTTTTATGATGGAACCCTAAAAGTGACAAGTTAAATAAGGAGGATTGAGTGGTCAATTTTCACATTATGAATCAAACAAGGTAAGGAGTAAAGTGAACCTGAGAAATAAGGAGTTAGGGTTGTTGGTAAGCGAAAGTACAAAGAACAAGGCTAGAATAATGGAGTTGAAGGAAATGGTGGTATTTAATCCGCATAGAAACAAATTGCAAAAATTAAGTTACAAATCGATGAATTTAAGCATGAAAAGATTCAAAATCTCAAAGGTTCCCTTTCAATTTTGTAAATGCAAAAGGTCAAGAATTTAGGGCACAAGGGTTTAGATATTTGGAGAGAATTTCCATACTTTTCAGATGTGGACATTGTTTGGTTTGTCCTAAGCAGAATTCAAGGTGATCAGATGATCTTCGAAAAACCCTATGAGACCACAAAGGAAGTAATTGCGACAATAACAAGATTATGCAATAATAGACCTGTTCCAGTAAAGAAGTCAATGAGGAACAAAGAATTTGAAGCCCTAACTGGAGTAACAAGAGATCAAAGGGAACCTCTAATTCATACTATAATCGACCTTGTGATAAGGTATGTGGCATATGGCATTTTATATAAGATTTATTTTAGAAATAAGGAAGGGCTCTACTTCGGTGATTGTCATCTATGTGGTGCATCAAATGGTTGAAAATAATGAGGATTTCAATTTGTGTGAGTTATTGAGGAATCAATTAATGGAGAATATTACTATGATAGAATGACAATTACCCTTTTCATTTTGGATCTCTGGTTACATGTTTGATGATGTATTGTATGAAATCGTTACTATGGAAAGACAATGTTGTGTGGAAGTCAGTTATACCAATTGGAAAGAAATTATACCAATATCTAGAATGTTTAATAGAGAAGGAAAAGATTTGTAAAGAATACTTTGTAGAAAAATTAAGTACATGGAGTTTTGGCATGGTTTCCAGTTCAATTGTGATATATAAGGTAGGACCCTCTTCTAAAAAGAAGAAATCAAGAAGAACCATCTCAAGTTCTCCTCTGGATATAAAGAAGTTGAAGACATAGGAGAAGAAAGAAGAAAAGGAAGCAAAAATTATAGAAGAACTTGATCTAGTATCAATGGATGATGATGAAGAAGACATCACTAAAGAGAAGGTGGTGAAGATTCTTGAGCAATCTGATGGACTGAAGAAGATTGGAGATTTTTGGTTGTCACAACCATCATATGAACAAGATGAGATCATGAACGCCTTGGCTATTTACATAATTCATAATGAATTTTATCTAAGAAAATTGACAAGTGTTTTATCAAAAGTATTGATTGAGGAGATTGAAGAAAAATTAAAGGCACGGTCACCTAGTGAAACAAAAGAAAAAGATGAGATTCAATTGGCCATGGAAGAAAGATGCATAAATGCACGTAAGAGATTGACTGGGAGCATAAATGAATTAAAGGCATGCATCAAAAGCATAAATAGTGTGTATAGGTATTGTCTCCAGTGGTCTACTACTATTGGAAACTCTAGAGAAAAAATCAATGCTATTGAGCTTGAGTTGGATTCTATTGGAAAGACATATGATATCATTGATGACAAGGATGGAGCGCAGAAGAAAAGGATCAATTCCTTACAATTTGAACTTGAAATCATTGTGATACAGAGGGATCGTATTGTGAAGACTTTTTTGGAAATTTAAAGAGATAATTGAGTTGAGATTGGAACAAATTTTTGGTCTCCTGGTGGAAGCTGAGAAAAATGAACAAAATATCACTATCCTAGATACTATTCTAGAAAAGAATGATTTTATAGTAAAGAACAACAATACTTGTTTAAACATCAGGTTGGAAGTGGATTCCTGGAAGACATTTCTCTTGAAACTAAAAGAAAAATATGAGATATTTTAAGGGAAGAAGGGTTGAGGTAAAGAACCATTTTTACATCATTTTTGAAGACTATTTTTATAAATTTTTGAAGGGAGAGATAGATCTTATTTCTTTGCCATTAATGTCAAAGGGAAAGAGAAAGCATGTGAAAAGAATGAAAATCATCACAGATCATCAAGAGAACTATAAAGGTTGTTGTTGGCTTTTCACATCTTGTGTTGTCATCGATGACAAAGGGGGAGATTGTTGGAAATTGGATTGCATCAAATGGTTGTCATTGATGTCAACACAATATTGAATGTATGAGATGGTTATTGAAAGCTATTACCTATCGAAGATGATCATTATATGTGGTCTAGTGTGTTGGTTGGTCTGGTGTGTTGGTATTCCCTATCGAAGATGATCATTGGTTTGTTTGGTGTGTTGGTATTTAGGTCTAGTTTCTATCCTGAGATAAGCTATGTTTTAGATATTCAAAGATCTTGGCCGACTTAGCATATGCAATATATTGTGTGGATTAGATATGTTTTATGGATTTTTTGCTAACATAAGAAATGTTAACCTTATATGATGCCAACCTAATTAATGCTTGAGATATGCTTGTATATATAAGATGTTTTGAGGAATGAGAAGAAGAGGTGAAGTAGATATGAAATGTGGAGTAAGTGTGAATGTGAAAAGGATTAAAGATGTGTTTGATGATATAAGCCTAAATGCTTTATCAGTTGTGGATCGGTGTAGTTTTGTAGAGTAACTACTGTGTGATACAATACTCCATAATCTGAGCTTCATTGGAACTGAACCCCGCACATTGAAGTTGTATCTTATCAGTTCAATCTTCTAGCAGTGAGCCACTATCCTTGTAGCTTGGCAGTTAGCCATATTTTGTATCTTCGGGTTGTAGCCTGTGGAAAGTGAGTCCAGACAGTGAGTCCTTGTTTCAAGAATTGAGCCTTTTTGTAATCGGTTTTGATATTCTCTATAGTGTGAATTAATCCTCACCGTGGTTTTTCTCTCATTGGGTTTTCCATGTAAATTTGGTGTTATTGTGTTTATGTGTTGGATTTGAGTTTTTGCATTGGCATTTGATGATTAATCATTTAAGAAGTTTTAATTATTAGTTCTGATGATTGAATTAAAGGTTAAAATCTATGACAATTGATTCATCCCCCCTCTCAGTTGTCCTATCCAAAATATTACATATTGAATTCTCTAACCATTATGATGTTTATCCTTCTATATGTTTAGATTTGCATACTAACAATGTTTTGCAGGATTGTGGCATACATACCCCACCAACATCTTCAAGAGAGTTCTTATCAAAAAACTTATGTAAAAGAGAGGATGGCTAAATATTCTACAAAAAACTATGCTTGGATGGTTTATGTCAATGTTGTGGTGGCTTGCAACGTATGTCAGTATGTCAACATATGGAAAGCACACATGAGATGGGAAAACAACTAGTAGAATTTGAGAAGTATAAAACAATGGCATGTGTTACAAAAGATGGTAATCAAGCAAAAAGGTGTGATTTGGTTATTTAGAAGATTCCAATGTATCTATTTATTTCTACATTTAATGACAGTATAGTGTATGAGTATGCAAGGCATATCCATAGAGCTCGATGGTTGTACTTGTAATTCAAGTTATGCAAGGACATCTTTCCAATTGTTAGCATAGTTTTAGTGGTCAATTTTATCGAGAATTACACTCTACATCCATAGCGTGAGGTGCAGTCACAATATTACAACTCCACAAAGGTTTCTATATTTGTGCACATAACATTCATTCATGCAGTTGATAGTACAGAGGACCAAAGGAAGGTATTGAAGGAGTACCGCTTTTATATTAGTGATGATTGCACACATTCTCTAGAGTTTGTGCAAGGTTGCTTCCAGGTGTTCTATAGTGATTTGGCTTAGAGGGGCATAGCATATAGTTAGCATATAATATGGTCAAATAACTGTGCAACACACCTCAAGAACTCATGCATGTTCTATTGGTTGAGCAGGATGCATGTCATTATAGGTGTTCAACATATGTGGAGCTTTTGTGAGGTCGGGCATGGAAAGGGGGAGCATGATGGTGCAAGAGCATGTGTCAAAAGAGCATTAGCATGAGAAGAGTTAAAGCATAAAGAAAATGCAAAGTTGATAGATGCAAAATCAATCATCGAGTGGTGTAATGTTTCGATGAGTCTAGGTAATGAAGGTAAGTATTCAGTTCATAGATTCTTTTGGTTGATGAATGATACTGACATTGCACGATATGAGGATTTTTGTACACTAACAGGATTGAGTGAGCTACACTGTTTCCTTAGCTCAAATGTAGGTTCATGGAGTATCCATACACGAAAGATGGAATGCTTTTATTCTTCATGTACAATGCAAGCTTGGGATGATTGTGAGTCAAAGGAGTGGGTTGAGAAATGGTGGTTAAGTTATCTTAGCCCACTTCACATGTATCACCCTCTAACAACATTGAAACTAACACAGATTGAAGAATTGGTTGACTTTGACCACATATCAGATCTAGTTCAAATAGATAATATATCTACTTGCATAGTTTGTGAAATTCCTATTGTTATCTTACTTTGTAGCGTATTTTTAATGTTGACTAATTTAATCTAATTTTCTGCACATATTAATATAGGGAATGTTTATGCAGTTATTACAGATGAAGACAATGAAGAGGGAATGTATTATTACTTGTTTCATTGTGTTGAGGCCAAAAATAAATTGGAGGCCCTAATTATAGATGGAGAAAACATCGAATACCCTTTAGGCTTAGTTGTTGTTACTGGAACGTGGCTTAGAAGGTACCCACATAAGAGTGTTAATGTTTGGCTATTTCAGGACATTGACACACATCAAAAGATTCTTCATTACTCGAACCTTGTCATGGAGTCCAATGTCTGTTTGATCAAATATGGGGGTAGACCTTTGAATAAGACCTTGTGGAAGGTTTGTGATTCTAACCATGAGACAATACTTGACACAATAAAGAGTAGAGCAGACTTAGATGGTTCGTTGGATTAATTTGTATGATGCCAATGCTATCAACTAATGTTTATATCATGCATGTAGGTGATTGATGAAGTTATCAAACTTGCAAATGTAAAACACTTTATGTTTAGAACTATGGCAAAGGATACATAGTTCAATGGTATTTTACCTTTTCTCAAAAATATAGATAAAAATGATGTAGGATGTTCTCAATAGATTAGTAAACTAAGCGGAAGATTAAATTGTGTTATTTTTATAAGAGGTTGCAAGTTTGCAAAAGGTTGGAAAGTAATAGTTTGGTTACATTCTATTCATGTTCATCCTCATTACTTCGAGGAACCTCTAAAGTGTAATCCTGATAGATGGGAGGTATGCTTGATATTAATATAAAAATTACTTTTTAAGATATTCAATGAACTAGACTGGCTAGTGATAAGTTATAAGATATTGCATAATTGAGCACAAAAGTTTTAGATTATTGACATATCACATGTTTATTTGAATTGATTATGTGATTCTTAATATTTAAAATCTCTTTTCTTTGTTTAGGTGGGAGCTAGTAAAACCAAATAAAGTTATAAAGTACATGCCAAGTCCAAGACTAGCAAATGGTACTAAATTATTCATTTGAAGTTAATGCCATCAGGACCACCTATGGTGTAGACATTAAAAAAGTGTGTGTGAATCTTAGCGAGGGAATGTCAAGATTCATTTGAATTTAACCTCATCATGAGCACCTATGATGTAGAAATTATAAGAGCATCTCAAATGTATGAGTGACATTGTAAAATATCTATGAGAACAGAGTACCTAAGGCATCCTTGAATCCTATTTTTGGTTATTATGAGAGAATCTTATAAGTTGAGTTTGTGTCCATGAAAATGGAGTATATTGATTCCATATTTAATTTAAGTGGGGTGTTGAAATTCATATATGTTGATTGTTTTCTCATGATTTTGTATTACCACTTGATAGTTTTGAGAAATTATTGTGCCTACAAGTACAAGCACTTGGGTGTCATATTGGTGTATGAAGCATATTAGACAATTGTAGCACAAACATAAGAATTAGGACTACCAAATAAATCTCATTTTATTGTAAACATCATATTATTAATATAGTGAGTGTAATAACCATTGATGGTTACCAATCATTATTTTTCTTCTTTTATTCTCTCCCTATTATAAATAGAACCAATTGAATAACTTATTATAAAAAACTTCATTAATTAACAAAAATCAACTTGCTAATGATTATATATCAATATCAGTATAGCATACCATCTATTCACAAACATTTAACAAGTTCAATTTGCAAATATTTTTTTATGCATAATGTCATAAAATAATGTCAACATGTCATAAAAATAATCACATTTACAAGTAATAGAAGCATGTATGACTTGTTAGATGTTGTTCAAGTAACATGAATTAACTCAAGTACCCCACAATTTCTTCACACATGTTTTCCAACTAAAAACTCATGTCCACCCTCAAAAATTTGTAATGATATTTACTCAAAATTTTAAATTTATTGCTGCCCTCGAACATTTGTAATTCATGCAGTGTAATCCCTTAACAGTCCAAATTGTAAAAGGGCACCAATCTTTGACAGCCTGTTACCCGGAGACCATGTGAGCTATGGGAATTTTGTCTGAGGCATCAGGATCATGTAGGGAACCTCTACAATAACCTCTCTCAATTTATATCAGAGTCATTTTCCTATGGTGTCTAGTTTTCACTTGATGGAAAAAGTGTCAAATGCAAGCAGTGTAAAGTTGCAAAGTGGTGCAACTTTCATTCTGCAACTCCTGTGACCAAATAGACTATTCCAATGCATCTGGATGGGTATTTTTATACTAGGCATGATCCTCTTTCACACCCAAACATGTCGAATCACTTTGAGCTACGTTCAACCGACTTGATCCCTTAAGGGTCCAAAGTGCAAAATTTCTACAATCTTTGATGGGATATTACTCAAAAAATTGATGCTTACAAACTCTTCATTTGAGCCAACGAGATTGTGTTGGCCCCCTCTATAATAACCTCTCTTGTTTTTTGTTATCTCGAATTCGTTTTCCCATGTTGACTAGTTTTCACTTGATAGAAAAAGTGTCAAATGCAAGCAATGTAAAGTTGCAAAGTGGTGCAACTTTCATTCTAAAACTCAAGTGACCAAATAGACAGTTCCAACGCATCCAAATGGGTATTTTTATGCTATGCATGGTAATATTTCATACCCAAACACTTTGAATCACTCCGAGCTATGTTCAACCGGCTCGATCCCTTAAGAGTCCAAAGTGAAAAATGGCTGCAATATTTGATGAGCTATTACTCAAAAATTGTGATACTTATGACCTCTTTGTATGAGCTTACAAAATTATTTTGGGCCCCTCTACAATAACCTCTCTTGGTTTTTGTTATCTCAGAGTCATTTTCCCGTGGTGTCTAGTTTTCATCTGATGAAAAAAGTGTCAAATGCAAGTAGTGTAAAGTTGCAAAGTGGTGCAACTTTCATTCTGCAACTCATGTGAGAAAATGGACTATTTCAACATGTCTATATGGGTACGTTTACTCTAGGTGTAGTCCTCTTTTGCACCCAAACATGCCGAATCACTCCAAGCAATGATCAACCGGCTCAATCGCTTAAGAGTCCAAAGTGAAAAATGGTTGGAATATTTGATAGGCTATTACTCAAAAATCATGATTCTTACGAACTCTCTTTCTAAGAGTATAGGATCATGTTGCGCCCCTCTACAATAACCTCTCTCATTTTTTGTTATCTCGGAATTGTTTTCCCGTGGTGTCCAATTTTCACTTGATGGAAAAAGTGTCAAATGCAAACAGTGTAAAGTTGCAAAGTGTGCAACTTTCATTCTGCAACTCGTATGACCAAAAAAACTATTCCAATGCATCCAGATAGGTATGTTTATGCTAGGCATGGTCCTCTTTCACACTTAAACACGTCGAATCACTCTGATCTACGTTCAACCGACTCAATCCCTTTAGAATCTAAATTGCAAAATGGCTGCAATCTTTGACGGGTTGTCACTCAAAAACTGTGATGCTTACAAACTCTTTTTTTGAACTTACATGATTTTGTTGGGTCCCTCTACAATAACCTCTCTCAATTTTTGATATCTCAAAGTCATTTTCCCGTGGTGTCCATTTTTCACTTGATGGAAAAAGTGTCAAATGCAAGCAGTATAAAGTTGCAAAGTGGTGCAAATTTTGTTCTCCAACTCATGTGACCAAATAGACTATTCCAAAATTTCTAGATGGGTACATTTACATTAGGCATGGTCCTATACTGCACCTTAATATGCCAAATCATTCTGAGCTACGTTCAACCGACTCGATCCCTTAAGAGTCCAAAGTGCAAAATGGTTGCAATCTTTGGTGGGCTATTACTCAAAAAATGTGATGCTTACGAATTCTTTGTATGAGCGTACGAGATCATGTTGGGCCCCTCTACAATAACCTCTCTCCATTTTATTATTTCAGAGTCTTTTTCCTGTGGTTTCTAGTTTTCACTTGATGGAAAAAGTGCCAAATGCAAGTAGTATAAAGTTGCAAAGTGGTAAAACTTTCATTTTGCAACTCATGTGACCAAAAAAATTGTTCTAATGTGTCTAGATAGGTAGGTTTACACTATACATGGTCCTCTTTCATTCCCAAACATGTTGAATCATTTTGAGCTACATTTAATCAGCTCGATCCCTTATGATGCCATGCAAAGCAATTGAAAAGAGAAACATTCACATGATAGTTGACAAGTCTAAGTTTTCCACACCAAAAGCATATGATCATCCTCAAATCTAGAAAGGGAAATAATTTTTTTAATTATTCTCCTTGCCCTTACAACAGTATACAACCAATTGAAAATGTGTTCAATGGTGGAACTTAGAAACATTTTAATTTTTCCTCAATTAACAACTTTGGTTGTGAAGCATTTTGTCATTTTAATTTGAAATGATTTTCTATACTTGAAAATTGGTCTAAGAGAAACAAGTGATTCTCTCATGTACATTTATTATTTGGTGTCATAAATAATTTTTTCACCCAATTCCATTTCTTATTTGTATTATAAATTATAAAGCTTTCTCCCAAGTTAATTTCCTATACAGGAAATAATATTGCAAAAAGTTGACATATACATCTTTCGATGTACATCTATATGGTGATGAATCAAGAACATAACAATTCATTTTTTATTGTGAGGATTATGTTTGTTTGATAATGTTTCAAGAAGTTAACTACTCATCATCTACTATGAATATTATTTTTTGCAAGTGTTCTAAAGATGATGTATCCTTTGCTTAATTGAGTTGTTCGAATTAAAAGATTAAATATACTAGAATCTTTTTATGAAACATCTCATGGAATACCAATTGATTTTTTTTAAATTTTGGATAAAGCATTTGATGGAACCGTTGTCACTCAAAATTGTGCGCCTGCTAAGTTGCAGAACTTAGAACTTTGGTGAAACATGGGAACTTTTCTAGGTTGTGCATTACCTAAAGGAGAAAAGAATCTCCAGAGTAAGTTGGTTCTTAAGGTACTCACCTTATTAACTAAATTATTTTTTTATAGAGGAAAGGGTAAGGAGGCAACATGAAATTAAACTAAACTCCTATGGTGATGCACCTAAATGTTATCTAAAACCTATAAAGTTGCTTGTACACACAGTTTCAATCAACAACAAACTTAACATGCACAACTCAAATATTTACATGCTTTGCATAAATATTACATAAGAAGGTTCCAATGCCCTCAATTCAATAAGGAAAAGAAATTTCACCACTTGAATTACTTGCAACACAACACAACTTACAACCTACAACACATATATACTTCTGCAAAAAGGTGATGCTAATGAGACAAAATAACAAGGATTATGACAACTTCACTTGTAATTGCATCAATCATCAAGATTCACACAATAAACTAGAAAATGAGAAGGAAAAAATTCTTATCTTCATTGATCAAAAAAGGTGAAACATTGCTAAACATGCCTATGAAAGAGTCACAATACTATCTCCTTCTAAAAGAAAACTCCAAAAATGAGTTACAATACTCCTGGAAAAAGAAAGAACTAACTCCAAAATTGATGTTTGAATTTGCTTTATGCTTTTTGAGAACCTTGCTAAAAGATAGGAATCCTCCAACTCCCTTTGTTGTACACACTAGTAAACCCTAAAAATAGTCCCCTAACTCCCTCCAAAAAGGCTCAAAGGTGAAGAAAAGGTCAAGCCTTGACCTCGCCTATCATAAAGACATCAAAAATTGCTCCTAGATTCTCTCAAAGTGCTTCAAATTGGTCAAAATAGCCTCCTATATTCTCTCCACATGTTGGTTAACCTCCTCTAACCTCCCCTATATTCTTGGCACCTACACATAAATATTCAACCATATCTCCAAATTGTTTTGACTCATACTTGAAAACACGCGCCCCACTATTCCCTATTTTGCACAATAAAATAACACTAGTCAAAGTGATTTATAATCACATCACTTAAACTAATGTTTTAAATTTTTTGTTTAGTGCAAAAATAAAGCATTTGACACATATTTGGGCTTTGAAACAAAGTAAAAAGTATAAGTCTAAAAGGGGCTCTTAGATACCTAGTTCACTAGCATAACACAATGCAGGGTATTAGTTTTATTGAAAATGTTTAAAATAAAAGAAAAAATTCCTTAGGTTGTTGGAATGTTTAGGGTTGAAACCCTAATGACCAAAACCACACCACATTCACAAAACATTTTCATTTTTTATTGCAACTTCTAGAAACTATGCTCTGCCGACATAGGGTTTATTCTAGAGCTCTGTTGAGATTTTGATGGTGGATTTTGGAAATAATAGAGGCATTTTCTTCACCTAACACCAAGCAAAATGGAAAAATCGAGCTCGGGTAAGCCTTTGTGCATGAAATCTTTGCATTTAATTTTCAATTTTTGTAAAAAATGTGGTGTTTCTTTTCTCTAGTAGTGATGGAAAAATGATGAAACCCTGCTTTTATCTGTTGCATTTATTGTCTTCTCATGAATAATGACATGGTCTTTGTTTCTTCTTGAAATAAGATGTTTAGAATGACTTTTATTCTACATAAAACCCACGAGTGTTTCATCTTGCTATAGGTATATGAGGGTTTTTATGAAACCTTACTGCAAGTCATGACTCATGGTCTTCTCGAATTTCATTCTATATACTTTTACAAGTTCTCATAAAGCTTTTACCTTATACTATGGTCATAGCTTCCATTCTCATAAGGTTTCAATCCTATGACCTCTACATCAATACTATGGTCTTCGAATCTACTCATGGGTCTCTTACTATTTCATTGTTCCTTATGGCTCTTATATATCA
Organism: Sequoiadendron giganteum; assembly: GCA_007115665.2. Lineage (NCBI taxonomy): Eukaryota > Viridiplantae > Streptophyta > Pinopsida > Cupressales > Cupressaceae > Sequoiadendron > Sequoiadendron giganteum. Next base: position 566,701,156 of record CM021102.1, on the reverse strand, counting down.
CAATACTTTACATAGGCTCTATATTGTAGAGTATTTGTCTATACCTGTACAAAGATACAAGATCTAGTGTTGAACTCTATATATTTTATGGCCATTGTGAACCCTCTGACTGATCTCTCATATTTTCTATTATCTCTTCCATTCATATGCCTTGAATGGTTTTACTAACCAATCATTTTCACTTTTCATTCCTGCCTTCATGAGATAGTTGTCCTTCCCTTCTACAAACAAGTAGAAATTGTCTTTGCATATTTATTTCCATTTTCATCTTCAGTGTATATTTGACTTATTCCCACCAAAAACATCTATGTTGATAGCACTGCCCCTATGAACTATTACACTTTGATGTCCTTGTGTGTACAAATGATATTTTCATGGCTTATCATTCACAATCAGAGTGAATCATGATCACTTATTCCTTCAATGTCCTTGGTGACATAACTATTTATCTTCTTATCATGTTCCACTTTGGGAAAATCTATTGTCATTTATGATAGTGAGGAAAACTCCCTATCATAGGTGATGAGATATGTGCTCCAAGTTGGTAAATGTGATTCTTTTGCATTTTCATCCTTATTTATAACATGAGGGAAGCATGTTGGGATCAACCCTTGTGGGATCCCATTTCATTCCACATGCTATAATATCAAATACAAATAATTCAGCAATGAGAATTTCAGCTATATCTGCACAATGAACAAACATGTTAGGTAAAAACAATGAAACTCAAAATATAATGGGCATAGATGATAATCCTTTGATTTTCCTCTGATCTCTATGATACTACAAAACTCATTTCAATTCCTTATGATTTTAAATTATATATTTGTTGATGTATATGAAGTGAATATTGATCTCGAGCTCTAAGACAACCTTTCTACTCTCTCACAGGCATTTTTGGAGCAACAATGAAAGGATCTGGAGATGCAATAGATCAATGTCCATCCTCACCATCTAGGCAATGATGGATTCTTTTTATTTTTATATGCTCTTCTTTTCCTTCAAATGTATAGTTTACTTTTATATTGCATTGAAATAGTTATTCCCATGGCTTGTGTGGGACACCATACATTTGTGATTATTAGTAAAAGACAACATTTGTATAAAATTTGTTCAATTTCTCTCTCGTATATAATTGCATAGTGAAATTCAATCTTCTTGATAACAATTTTGTGCATATGAATGTAACTTTTAGCAAAAAGCAATGTGTACCTTTTATATTTGTTTTGTAAACACTATCTTAGCTCTATATGATTGAGCTGGAAGCTAAATCAGGTAACAGGAACTCTTTGAATTAAATTGAATTGAAATATGTAAGAACAAGGGAGCACTACAAAATACATTTCTCAAGGATCTTAAATAATATTTCTTACCAAATTTGAAAAAGCATGATAAGCCCATGGTTGAAAAAAAAATTAGTGATCAAAGTGGGTACTAATTCTATATTATATAAATCATAATTCTTCTTTATCTTTAAGATCTTCTAAGTTTGGAAATGGTTTCACCAAGATGTAAAGGGTGAATTATTCTTTATTTAGTTATGCCTATGTGGGTTCTTTTTCCTTATCTCTCGTTGCAATTTTGGGTGGATTACTACTTTCAAAGTATTGGGAATGGTTTGGGTAGATTTATATCCATCGATCTGATGGACATAGAAATATATCAAAGGGATTTATTGACAAATTTTGGTTGATAGTTGGGGTGCAAGCATGGAAACAAGCCATTGATTATGAAAATGTTATTGTTGAATATTTTGCCTAAAATATTCCTTTAGATATGTTTGCTAGTTGTTAGATTTTTAGGATAATGATTGCTTAGTTGTGCAATCTTGCATGGAGTTGTATGCCTATTTTCTAGCTGGCAGTTGCCATTCTAGAAGGCTCATATTTTGATATATATATATATATATATATATATATATTATACTCATTCTTAAGCAATTATCAAGTTAATAATGAGCACATTTATTTACAGTTAATCTTTTCTTTTCAATTTGTGCAATTTTGTAATTTGTAACTCTACTAGTATTCTTGGAAATATTAAAATTGTTTAACATCAATTAATAAATATTCAAGACAAACCATGAAGGCAAACAATGAGAAATGCTAGGGCTAACTAATTAATAAGTATACACGTGAATAAGTCAAACATACATGTGAATAAGTGAAGCAGAAGTACTCAAATACATGTAAGCCTTGAATTATACACATGAATAGATAGTATACATATTAATACAAATTATAAACATGAATACAAGGTATACGCATGAAAACACGTAAGTCACAAAGTATAGATTGGAATACACATAAGTCACAAAGTATACATGTAAGTTGTAAAGCATACACTTGAACACACGTAGCTCATATCTATTGAACCATGGATTTATAATGCAAATATGGACACCGTCGATAAGAAATATTTGTGTTAACCAAATAGCCATGTAGGCATACATCAATATATGTTGATATAAGTATAAAATATATACAAAATAGCCATATAGGCTTATGAGAATGCCATATAGGCATACAGTTTAAAATATTACAATATAAAATATCTACAAAAATGTCATATAGGCATACAACAAATGACTCTACAATCAAAAGTCATTTCTCTCCAGGCTCTTGAAATAAACTCTTTCCCTTTGCTTGTCGGCTACATGGCGATAAGTTTGTCACTCATTTATTTTGAGGTCGAGGAGTGCTCCTAGTGCTCCGCCTAGGGTTTAGTTCTTGGTCAAGCTTTATTTGTTACAATGACAAGTAAAGACATTAATATATAGAAATTACATTATAAAAAATGATATATTTAACAAAATAATCACTTAACACCACTAGATGATCACTCTCCTCGAGGGAAATATTCACATGTCCATGTTGTGGCATGTTGAAGCCCTATAGAAGCCATCAAAAGATACATTAAACTATGAATCATTAATGGTTTGATTTTTCACTAACTAATAACTATAACAATGAATATAAATTTAAATTTAGTAATATGCCTCATACCTCCATGAGAGGTATTGAGGATTCTATAGCAAAAGAAAAACCAAGCTCCATTGAACATGTGGAGATGTATCAGCTTCCAACATCTAAAAATAAAACAAAAAATTATTCAATCAAGGAAACTAAAATAGTGATGCACATCATGGCTTATAATGTATGAGATAATGAGAAATTTTTTGAGTACTTATTCAACTATATATTTTTGAATATCATGCTTACTATATGCCCTATCCATAGCTTGTTTGAAATCACTTGTTTTAGGCTTTTATCCATAGCAGCAAGGCAGTGAACTGTTTGATAAAATGCGTTGGTAGACATGTACGAAAATTGTGGTAGCATAGAGAAGGCAATGAACTATTTGAAAAAATGCCTCAAATAAATGTAGTGTCATGGTGATGGAATTCCATTACAAACAAATGTGTCATGGCATTCCATCACCATGAGACTGTATTTCTTTGAGGCATTTTTTCAAATAGTTCATTGTCTTCTCTTTGGTATTGTGTTGGGATGGGGTGGATGGTATAGTTTGCTCTTGATTATGACATGGAGGGTGATCATGACATGAAGAGGGAGGTGTGGGAATATGAACAAGTGGAATAAAAGGTGAAAGGTTCCATGGATTGGTGAATTGAGGATAAGGATGAGGACATTGAAAAGAATTTGGAGGGTAATTTTGGCTAAAGGCTTGGTTTCTATTCTTCAGGCAGTGAGTAGTTTGAAAAAATACCTTGAAGAAATGTGGTCTCATGGTGATGGAATGCCATTCCATCACCATGAGACCACATTTCTTCAAGGCATTTTCTTAAACTACTCATTGTCTTGATTATGATATTCCTTACTATTATGCTTTGATATATTTTTTCCAAGCATCCATAGTTTGTTGGAAAGCACCTATTTTAGGCTTTTAGCCATAGCAACAAGGAAGTGAGTATTTTGATAAAATTCTTTGGTAGACATATATGGAAAATGTGATAGCATAGAAAAGGTGGTGAGATGTTTGAAAAAATACCTCAAATAAATGTGGTCTCACGATGATGGAATGGAATTCCATCACCATGAGACCACATTTGTTTGAGGTATTTTTCAAACTACTCACTGCCTTGTCTATACTGATGCTTACTATTATGCTTTGATAGATTTTTTCTAAGCATCCATAGTTTTTTGGAAAGTATCTTTTTTAGGATTTTAGCCATAGCACCAAGGAAGTTCAAGTAGTTTGATAAAATGCTTTGGTAGACATGTATGGAAAATGTCGTAGCATAGAAAATGTGGTGAGTTGTTTGAAAAAATGCCTCAAAGAAATGTCGTCTCATGGTGATGGAATGGCATTCCATCACCATGAGACCACATTTCTTCAAGGGATGTTTTCAAACTACTCACTATCTTATCTATGTTATTGCTTACTATTATGCTTTGATAGATTTTTTCCAAGCATCCATAGTTTGTTGGAAAGCACCTAATTTAGGATTTTAGCCATAGAAGCAAGGAAGTGAGTAGATTTATTAAATGCTTTGGTAGACATGCATGAAAAATTTGGTAGCATAGAAAAGGTAGTGAGTTGTTTAAAAAAATGCCTCAAGGAAATGTGGTCTCATGGTGACGGAATGGCATTCCATAACCATGAGACCACATTTCTTTGAGGCATTTTTTAAAACTACTCACTACCTTGTCTATGCAATTGCTTACTATTATGCTTTGATAGATTTTTTCCAAGAATCCATAGTTTGTTGGAAAGCACATATTTTAGGCTTTTAGCCATAGCAGCAAGGAAGTGAGTAGATTGATAAAATGCTTTCGTAGACATGTATAGAAAATGTGGTAGCATAGAAAAGGAAATGAGTTGTTTGAAAAAATGCCTAAAAGAAATCCATTCCATCACCATGAGACCACATTTCTTCGAAGCATTTTCTCAAACTACTCACTACCTTGTCTATGCTATTGCTTACTATTATGCTTCGATAGATTTTTCCCAAGCATCCATAGTTTTTTGGAAAGCACCTATTTTAGGATTTTAGCCATAGTAGCAAGGATGTGAGTAGTTTGATAATATACTTTGGTAGATGTGTATGGAAAATGTGGTAGCATAGCACTAGTAAAAAAACAACAATAAATGACTAAAAAAACTACTAAAAATTGCATATATGTGACTAAGCTTGGTAAAGTGACCATTAGTAGTTTATTGCCAGTCATTTATAACGTGACCAAATTCATGACTTGACCATTTTTAGTCATTTATTGGTTGTTTTGATTGATCAATTTGGTAGTATATTTAGTCATTGACTGTTGTTAACTGGTCATTTATTAAGTCGTGGTAGTCATTTATTTAGTCATGGTAGTTGTTTATTTATTCATGGTAGTCATTTATTTAGTCATGGTAGTCATTTATTTAGTCATGGTAGTCATTTATTTTAGTCATTTTAATCATTTATTTAGTCATGGTAGTCATTTATTTTAGTCATTGTACATTTATTTAGTCACGGTAGTCATTTATTTTAGTCATGGTAGTCATTTATTTAATCATGGTTTAGTCATTTATTTGGATGAATCGGTGATTCAAGTTACAAATCAAATCTAACTTAATTAATCCTCACAAATTTATGCATATAAACTTCAAGTATCATAAATATTCAAATGTTGAGAGAAACACCATGAAATGAAGACTAAAATTCTTGAACAAATATGATTGATCAGACACAAACAGATCACAAATCAAGAGGAGCCAAAACACAATATTTATAAGTGGAAAACCTTGTACAGGGAGAAAAAACCACTCTGAAACTTTACTTAATTAAGCCTTATTGGAAAATCAAAACCTCACTGGTTATAGCCTCACTGGAAAGTCAAAACATATAAATAATTGTTTTACAATATTTTTTGAAGAATTGAAGAATTCAAAAAGGCATAAAAATAGAGAATCACTCTGTATCAATGAATTTATTTTCTTGAAAGTTTCATTTGGATTTGAAATTCAAGAACCTTTACTTCTACACCTGCAACACAATGAATACTATAAAATGTGTTTCTCTGTATTTTCTCTACTCAAAGACAAGTTAAACAGATCTTGATGCTATATAAACAAAATACTCCTTGTCCTATTTTCATATACTTATACTATTTTCCCCTTCCTCTAACTGCCAACATATGAACTTTGAAATCCCACTTTATAATCACCAAAGCCATTTATGAGTGGCATAATTTTTTGTGCAATCAGTCTTGATGCGAGATTAGTGTGGTCCTTTTTCTTTCCCGTTGCTACTGGTTTTGACTCCTCCAAACTCTTCTCACTGGTATTCACCTTTCACTTCTCCAATTTGGCGAGGTGCAGCTTGAAAATAAGGTTTTGACGAGGGTTTTAGAGTATGTTTATTAAAATGAAATTATGGCCAAGATTCGATAATGAGCACATTTAGGCTTTTACATTATCTAGGTTTGGTGAGCATTTACCAGATTGAGTGTATTGTGTTTTTTGAAGCTTTCTTCTAAGAGAGCCAACTGCTCCTTGGAAAGGCAGAGATTCTTCCTACTGTTATCTCCTTCTTCTTCATCGCTACCTCTCCAAGATGCCTTGTTGCTCTCTCTCTTATTATTACCACTACAACAAAGTCATCCCTCCTCCATGTGGAAGGATGAAATAGTGTTGTTAGGAGAGGAAACCACCACCTCTTCATCATATTCACAGTCACCGACCGAGGGCGAGGGCATCCGGTTCATGTCAATGCCTTGTTTTTCACTCCTTCCTACACCGTACCATACAAGCCACCCTAAAAAAACTAGATAATTTGATTAAAAAACCCTAAAAATGGAAAAATAAATAAAAGGAAAACACAAACACACAACGGAGGATTTCATCCAGGAGAAGATAGTGCTAGGCATGGGCTTTACCTACGCTTTTTTCTACTTTCCTCGCTGCTATTGGTCTCAACTCCTCCAATTTTACTGCTTGCTTGTAGCTGCCAACATTTGTTTTGTAGAGGATTAGGGTTTATTAATTTACTTGTTGATGTTTCTTTCCCCCTAAAGAGGATTAGGGTTTGTTTCCTGCTAGAGGATTTCAAAGTAAATAAATTACACAGTAACAAATCTCCCACTTATCACCCCCAATAAATTATATTATAATATTATAATATTATATTATATTAAATAATATAATATTATATTATATTAAATAATATAATATTATAATAATATTATATTAAGTAATATAATATTATAATAATATTATATTATATTATATTATATTATATTACAATACAACCAACTCCTTCAATTTAAATATCATGGACTCAAATTGGTTCAAATTAAAGGCTTCAAGAAAGTTTGGCTTGAGGGGGATTCTCTCAATATCATTAAAAATTTGAAAAAGTGTGCTACCTCCTCTTAGATTATTGAAAATATGATTAGAGACTCCATTGAGATCCTTAAATCTTTTGATGATTATTATGTCTCTCATATTTTGAGAGGGAAATGCTCTTGCCGATATTTTTGCTAATATGGGAGTTAGAGGCACTAAGGAGTGGGGGTTGAATGATCCTCTACCTATAGAAGCTATTGCTACTACTAATCATGATGCTCAAATCTAAGGTGATTAATGATTTATTAAGGCTTTGGGCGTGCATGTTTTTCTTCACGTGGAAGGTTATGATATGGAGGAGTGGTAATCAGGATTTGGCCCGATTTGATGGTACTAAGGGTGATATCCGTAGGGAGCAGATTACAAGGATAATTAATCACCTATTCCACGGCTCCTTCCTCACAAAAATTGTGGGCATTCTTAGCAATATTTTCTTGAGAAGTCTCTTCATTGTTTTTCAAGTTTTAAAATTTCTAGACTCTGTTAGTTCAGTAGCCATGGGCGGAGACATAAATCGTGCAGAGCCATTCTCATGCGACGCAATTAAGAAGAAACCAAAGGTCTAGAAAATTCTTGAGAAGGGAGGGTTGATGCCTTATCTTGAGAGGCTTCATGGTAATAACCCTCAGACAACTGCTCTATTTGCCCAAAATTGGAATAATAGGGTTCTGAAACTTGGAGGTACATAGTTTGATGTTAACGAAGACCTCATAGCTAAAATTACCGGTTTGTCTACAGAAGGTATGAAGTTCTTTAGAGATAAAAAGGAAGCTCAAAATGCCATGAAAATCTTCTTTAAAGGAGACGAAGCTCAGGACCTTCGTGAGGTGAGGAGTGGGGGATATTAGAGGAAATCTATCAAGGCACTATGGGGGGATGTGATAGAGGAGATTATGCAGTTCATTTCCTTTGAAGGTCAATATTCAACAGTAAATGCTTATCACTTTGTTTTACTTAACCACTTTCGACATAAGAAAAGGATTTCCTTTCCCTTTTACCTTTTGGCCTCTTTAGATGTCAGCATTATGGATCACAAGAGAAACTTGAAGAACCCTATTCTTCATGTGGGGCTGATCCTCCTAATTTCTGACTATGCTAAAGCTTTTGAAGTGGTTAAGCCACTTGCCACCGCTAAGGGTGCACAAAAAAAGGAGGAGGAGGGTTATGAGACGATCTATGAGGAGTTGGCCAGAAAAAAAAGGAAAAAAAAGGAATCTCATTCTACAAAATGAGTCGGCAATGAAGGATGATTTTGATTTTGTGTCAGACTCTCTGGAAACCATGGATGTGGATAAGTTATCCCTTGCTCTAGGGAAGTTTAAGAATGAGGATTCAAACCCAAATCAGGGTTATGACACTTGTAGTGAGGAGTTGGCTAATGAAATGTCGAGTCATAGCAAAAAGAAGAAGAAGGATATGGCTGGTGAGGTGTCTTCGCCTCCCCCTTCTCTGGAAAAAAGGGAGCTGATCATGGGAAGTAGTAAGAAGAAGGTGGTGAGGTCTGCAAGTAAATGTTGGAGTTGGATTCTCCACTTAAAATTGTTGGCGGACAGGATGTTGTGGTTTCTCTAGGTGGGGTTAGGGATTTGTAGAAGGATAAGAATGTTGTGGCTAAGGTGAGGCAGGATGTTGAGGATTCTGCTGTGGTGGACCTAGATATGTAGATGAAAAGGAAGGCGGTTGATGCAGAGATTGTGATGTCTATTTTTTAAAATCAAGATGTCAATTGTTGTTGATAAGGGAAAGGGTGTTGTTGTGGGTGTGGACAAGATTAGATCCTTGCATGAGGAGGAGGAGGATGGTAAGGATTTTTTTAATATTGATAAAGAGAATATTGCTAATGTTTTGGGAGCTGCCAAGGAGGGCTCCATTATTTTTTATAAGATTTTTAAATGGATTTTCCATGAAATCAATATGACAAATGTGAAAGTGTGTGGTGCAATGAGAAAAGCAGACAATTCCCCTATTCAAGATCATATTGATGATATGATGAATTCCTTGAAAACTGTGGCAGAGGAAATGCTTCTGATGAAGCAGAATCTTGAAGGAAGAGTCCTCACCTTGGAAAATCACATTAAAAGGATATATGCTAATATGGATAAAGGTAGGGAGGGGAATAAATATGGGTTCAATGCTAAATTTGTTGGTGTTACTTCTCCTGTGGATAGTGTCAAAATTGGCAAGGAGGATGAGGATACTGGTTTTGATGGCATGCTGATGGAAGGGGAGGTGCTTGGTGACAAGGGTGGTGAGAAAGGTAATGTTTTGATTAGTGAGGTTAAATTGGGTGGGCCTGGGGATAGGACCTGTAACAAGACAAAAGCTCAGGCAGGTGCTCTTGCTAAATATTTGTTTACTGCTAGTGATGAGGGCCTGAAGAATGCGGTGTGTGATGTGGAGGTTGTTGATATCCTAAAGAATATGTAATGCTGTTGGGTGGGGTCCTCCTTTTTTGTTGACTTTTTGTTGATGTTTTGTTGTGGTTGGGCTGATATGTTCTAGTTGATTGTATCTTTTGGTTCAATTGCTTTTTTGTGTAAAGGGTTTCGGGTCCCTTCAAAACCTATTTTTTACCTCTAATCAAAACTCCTTCAATTCGAAATATTTTTTTTAATTATCCACTTTAATATCATATTGTCGAATTTTTATTTGTGTGACTAATTATTTAGTTGTGTTTTTACCTAATGATCAAATTAGTCACTTACGATAATCAAATTAGTCATTTATTTAGTAATTTATAGTTATGTTGCAAAAATGAGTAGAATTTAGTCATCTTTAGTTGTTGTGACTAAATTTTTTACTCACGTAGTCTATGCTATTTCTTACTATTATTCTTTGAAATATTTTTTCCAAGCATCCATAGTTTGTTGGAAAGAACCCTTTTTAGGCTTTTAGCCATAGTAGCAAGGAAGTGAGTAGTTTGATAAAATTCTTTGGTAGACATGTATGGAAAATGTGCTAGCATAGAAAAGGTAGTGAGCTGTTTGAAAAAATGCCTCAAAGAAATGTGGTCTAATGGTGATGGAATGACATTCCATCACCATGAGACCACATTTCTTCAAGGAATTTTTTCAAACTAGACCCGCTGCCTTGTCTATGCTATTGCTTATTATTATGCTTTTATAGTTTTTTTCCAAGAATCCATAGTTTGTTGGAAATCACCTTCTTTAGGCTTTTAGTCATAACAGCAAGGAAGCAAACTATTCAATAAAATGCTCTAGTAGACATGTATGGAAAATTTGGTAGCATAGAAAGGGCGGTGAGGTTTTTGAAAAATTGCCTAAAAGAAATTGGATCTCATGGTGATGGACATCACCATGAGACCATATTTCTTTGAGGTATTTTTTCAAACAGCTCACTGCCTTGTCTATGTTATTCTTAGTATTATTATTTCATATATTTCTTCCAAGCATCCGTAGCATAGACAATGCAGTGAACTATTTGAAAAAATGTCTCAATAAAAAGTGGTCTCATAGAATGCCATGACAAGCAAATGCAATTTCCAGTTGCTCCTAGTTATTACTTATGCTATGTGAATTAATTGCATCACTGCTTATGTTGAATTTCTAAACAACTATGTTGTAATTGAAATTTTGTCATCTATCAACATCTAGTTATTAGTTATGCAATGTGAAGTAATGTTTTGAGTTTGAGAGATGTGCAATGCAATGTAATAAACGATATGAATATAAACTACACAAATATATTAAGTTTAATTTAGTAGTTAAACTCTTTATTCTATTACCTGTGTGAAGGTTTGTCCAAATCCATTGGCACTGGGAGGTGTTCCCACGAAACCTCCAATATTAGCCTATTCAACATCCAAAATCAGATATTAGAATACCATTCATATAACAATGCTATTCACATGTAATATATTTATAATTGTTTACTAGTTACATACCTCGACGGTAGATGTAGTGGAGTAATAAATAGGTGAAGGACTGGTGTATCCAGTATCAACACTGTGACCCTAAAATTTTATTACAATCATTAAACTAAATTAGTTAATCTTTCATTTCAAAAATGAAATTTAATAAATTAAATTCAATGAACATGCTAACATTTACCTAAGTATTGATGTCAAAAGCCTCATTCAAAATTCTATTTGCCATTTCCATCTCTGTAGTTGTAGATGTATCATGCACACTAGCCTTCTGAGTGTCTATGGGGTCATATGTACAAGTTGACCCACAAACCTGACAAGAATGGTGTGGAAGCCTACCCCTCAAAGACTCCCCTAGATGGCGTTGCACTACAGGACTAGTATGCTAGATGATACTTTGGGTCAAAGAGTTGATAGCCTGCAAAGTGTCCACCTCAACACTCTCCTTTGTGATAGAAGGGATAACAACGTGCTCACAAGCCGGCTTAGCGAGAGCTCATCTCACTTGCCACTGAGGATCCAGTCATGAACCAAGTATATCCCGTGTTGACCCCCACCTCTCCCCTGAAAGTCCCTCATATCAAAGTAATTGGGGATTTTGTTGAGGATGAACTCACAGTAGAATTTCCTCAAAAAATATTGGGGGACTTCACAATTGTTGCATGGTGGATTGTCAAAAACCATGTACCACCTATCCAAAAAATAGTTCCTAATCCCTTGGTGGTGCCACCAATGGGTAGGAAACCTCTTGGCATTAAGGTTAAGATTTTGGTTTGTGCATGGGTTAGTGAATAGTGAGCATAAATCATATTTTGTAATTTTTCCATCTATTACTTCTTTATATGATAATTTATCTGTGTAAAAATTCCTATCCGCTTGCCTCCTATCTGCCCAACCACTTAATTGTTTGTTGATTGCATCTACATGTTTTAACATTTCTTGAAGTGAACTAGCAAGTGTTCTTCTTTCCATGGTTGAACTTATTGGATCTTTCAACCTCGTGATTAACTCCTTAATCTATTTTTTATTGTTTTCAATTACCCCCATTAAATTTTGTTGAGTGCCAGGAGGATGTTGAGGAATTGGTGGAGGAGTTTTTTTTGTCATTGTTGAGGATTTTTTTCATGTTCTTGTTGCTTTGGTTGTTGAGGATTTTCAGGTTCATTAACATCTCCTATAAATTAAACAAATGAATATAAAAAACAACCTAAAATTTGAATTTAACAACAAATTCATAAAAAAAACAAACAATGCTTACTTGTTTGACCTCCTCATTGATGTGGTGGAATCCTGGCGATGAAATTGCAATAAATTGGTGAAGAAATCATAATTTTAGCTCCTTCCAAAATGTGAGAGCACAAATGCAAGGTTTTTTGGCTACGGGCTTGAAAAAACACAATGAGAAAGAAATGAACTCGTTTTCTTTTTTTTGTTTTAATGAGCTATAACACACTCACATTATAACATGAGTGCATTATAGGCTCGATGTGATCGATCCTTTGGCTCGGTCACACCAAGCCATAATGCGCTTGTGTTATAGCTTATCAAATTAGTTTTGAAAATTTGGCCACTTTTTTGCCCCCCATCTTTTTGCACCCACCCGTGTATTATTTGTAATTGATCTTGAATTGTTATATTTATTTAAGATTTATTTTATTGTGAAAGCTTGTAAATCAAATTATTACACCATTGCTACACATGAATAAAAATATAAAATATGATTTGATTCATGATTCTTCGAGATGATATTACATTGATTTGTAATGGCTTATAATTCTATTCATTTTCCCATGTATAACCACCCCAAACTCCCTTATGAGAATAACTCCGAATTAACCTATTTAATTAGTAACTATTAACTAATATTTAATTTATTTATACATTAACATATACATGTTAATAAGTTTTATTATAATTATCTAAACTATATTAACCTAAATATGTAATAACCCAATATTCCCCCTTATACGCCATTAAATTGGCATATGATAGGGGGTTCAAAAAAATTTGGTTGGAGGGGGAATATCTTAGTATTATCAATTGTTTACAAAATTTAACCAACCCTAGTTGGTCAATAGAGACTATGATAAATGATTCCTTAATCATGTTTCAAACTTTTGAGAAAGTCATGATATCACATGTTTTTAGAGAGGTTAATCAATTGGCGTAATTATATGCCAACAAAGGAGTGTTTCTACAAGCTTTCCAAGTGTGGGAAGGGTATCGTTCAATGCCTATGAAGGTCCTTTCTATCATCAATAATGATTTCAATTATGGATACTAAGTTTAGAAAGGATGGAAGGATAATAAATGTATTCTCCTTTACATGTTTTGTGTGTATTTTGAACCTACATTTTCCTCTTTGGGTGTGTTTCTGGGTGTGTCAATATTCTACACAATGAAGGGTTCTTGAAGTGAATATGGGTGGGGATCAAAACTAGGTGGAGCCTCTACCTTGTGAATCTTATAGAAGAAATCCAAACGTTTGGAATATTTTGGTGAAGGGTGGGTTTATCCCTTTTATGGAAAGACTCCATGGGTATGACCATGAGGCTATGAGAAAGTTTTTTAGTGGATGGAAAGAGAGAACATTGATGATCTCGGTTGTGGATTTTACTATCTCTAAGGAGCTATTAGTGGAGGTTACTAGGCTCCAACTATACAGGAAATCCAATGATGAAGTTTTGAATCACTTTTTCAAAGGTGATGAAAGGGAGAAGCTAGTGAAGCTAAATTTGTGGGGTTACGATAGAGTAACGATTAAGCCAATTGAGTATATATTGTTGAGGTAATTATGAGATATGTGATTCTTGATGGTAGATTTACTGTAATTATAGGCCTGCACTTTAATTTATTGAATCATTTTCATCACAATATGTTGGTGTCATTTCCTTTTTCATATTGGCTTCTCTTGAAGCGTTTGTGAATCATAAAAACCCTAATTTTGTGTTGCAAGAGGATTGAATTTTCCTTATAATGGAGTATGTTAAAGACAATATACCTTCTAAACCCATCAAATAGAAAGGGAAGCTCAAGCATAAGAAACAAAAACTTTATGTGGAGTCTGATAAGGGTTTTGACACTTCTATTGGGGGTGATGAGGATTGGGTGACATCTAAGGATGTGAATGATTCAGTGGTTTCCCTCTCTTATTCCTCCCTAGCTTCTAGGGGAGAATAAAATGAAAAATCCTAATAAAAAGAATATACCTAAGAAAATCCCAAAAATTGTGTAGCATTGGTCAGATGGGTCTCAAACTAGTGATGAGGATGAGGGGGGTTGTGCTCGAAAAAGGGAATTGTGGAAGGGAACAAGGGGGTGGTCTTGAAAGGGAAGGAGAAGGTGGGTGAGGATACTCAAGTGAAAATAGTGGCTAGAATAGATGAGGCTCTCTCTCCAATGAAGGGCCTTGCTAAGAATTTGGAGGAAGTGGTGAAGGTTGACCCTTTTCAAATAATTTCAACCATTTTATCTATGGCATAAAAGCTATTACTAATTTTTATGCGTGGCTTGTGATAGTGTGACTTGCAATTTTAAATTAACTAAGTATTTCCTAAATGATCTCAACAAAGTTTTTGGTGAGGATAATATTGGTGAGGAGCATTTTGACCATTCTTCTACAAGGGTGGAGGAACTCAGGTTTAAAATCTTGGAGATCGAGAATACTATTGAGCTAAAAGTGGATCATGAGACTTGTATTCAAGTAATTGAATCGATGTTTCAAAATATCAAAACTAGCATGGAAAAGATTCTAAAAATAACTCAAGTCTTCATTCATAACAATATAAAAACCTTAAAGATCCTCATTAAAAAACTTTACAAATTAAAGGAAGAGTAGATGATTGGGATTCATGTTGCCAACCATAGAGTGAAGGAGTTGTAGGGTAAGGATAAATATAATTATGCTATTGTGGATGCTAAGAAGGATCCTAGTGCTCAAGCTAGGGGTAAAAAGAAGAAGACTTTTGATGATAAGAAAGAACTTTTGATGATGGTTGATAAGAATTATTAACAAGAGTTAGAAGTGGTAGAGGCCCTGCATAGTCTGAAATAGTTTATTGTGTTTTGGTTCATTGGTTGCTATTATGAAGTTATTTTTTTCCTTCTATTTGGATGTGGGTTATTCTATAGAAGCAACATTTTATATTTTGGGGTTCCAGGTCCCTTATGAAAAACCTATTTTTCTAATATAATCAAAAACATTAAAAAAGGGTGGAACACTACAAAAACTAAACATATCAACCCTTCTAAAGAATTTGATGAAGCATTTGGACAGCAATTCTCCTCTCTCACCCAAGAAAGAGCAAACTGAAAAAAATTCTCTCAATATCTTATGTGCAACGGTCTTGGTCTTGTAATGTCCACAACACACACCATGGTGACATTATTTCATCACTTCATTAGCCCACAAGTTGTCCAAAAATTTAATAAAAACTCCTTTATGATTTCTCTATATCATCCCACCTTGAATCAAAAAATACATTTGTGGATGTAGCTTAAGTGTTCTCCTTTGGATCTAATCCATGGAAGGTGGAAAATTCATGTTTTCCAAATAGAAAATAATGTTCTTGTACCATGGATAATTAGATTAAACACATGTAACAAGAGTTTTATGATTTACCACATTTATTTCTATCACCTCCAAGTTAGAATTAACCATTAGCTTAGCCAAGCCTTGACCTCTGGCACATTTTTTTATTTGAATATCCATATCATATTCATTGATTTTATTTATCCAATGACACCTTTTCCTCGAGGTGTATTGTTGCATGAAGATATCCTTCATGGTTGCATGTGGTATATATGTAATTATTTTTTCACCCACAAGATAAGACCTAAAAAAGCTTGCATCCCTTACCAAAGCATAATCATGCTTTTCCATTGTTAAATACTTCAACCTAGTTGTTTGTAGTGATTTTCTAAGGAAATATATAGGTTGTTCATATCCATCTTTATTATTTTGTAGCAACACAATGGTAATAGTATAAAAGAAAATAAAAACAACTAGAACATCTTGGAATAGTTTGGACTCACCAGTACATGGGCTTCAAAAATTAATTTATTAATATCCTTGAATGCTTCAACTGGCTTTGCACTCCATTTGACTGACTATCATCTCTTGAGAATCTTCAAGATGGCTTTGGTTTTCTCAGAAAAGTTAGAAACCGATCTCCTAAAAAAATTGATCTTCCCAAAGAAGGACTGAATTCCTTTGATTGATTTGAGTTGAGAGATAAGGATAATAGCCTTAACTCATTTGGGGTCTATTCTCACTATCCTTTGACACAATGTGTCCCAAAAGCTTACCTTACTCAACACCAAAATTACATTTTTGGGATTTAGGGAGATTGCAAACTATAAAAATATTTTAAAGATCAATTCAAGGTGTTTGTGGTGCTCCTCTCTCTCCTTTGAGAATGCATTCATTTCGTCTTGGTACACCCCCATAATTCAATCAATGAAACTAGAACAATCCATGTCCATTTCTCTCTAAATAGTTGAGCCTACATACTTCAAACCAAATAGAATTCTCATGTACACATATGTTCCCCACAAAGTAGTGAGTTTTATTTTGTGTTGTTTTGTTTCTTTTACAACCACTCCATCATAACTTCAAAACCCATCCATAATGTGCATCAATTATGATCCTATAACTTGTTTTAGAAAATGGTCCATGCTTGGAAGAGGGTAATTATCCTTAAGAGGCTTAAGGCTGAATTTTTAAAGTCAACACGCAACCTTATTTCATTGTTATTATTTCTGGTTGGGACAAGATGTTATACACACTCAAAATCTCTAATAGCTTTTATAATTATTTCTTCTTTCATTTTCATCATCTCCTACATTTTGGGAGCCAAGGTAGGACTGATAGGCCTTTATTTTTTCCCAAATGGTTTAGCATCATATTTGAGAGGAATGGTGTGTTAAAAAAGTCCTCCTTATAGGATTTTAGCTCATTATAAGACTATGCAAAGCAATTTTTAAACTTATGTGGCAAATAAATGAGAATTTTTTTATCATGATGTTTGAGCCTCTTACCAAGATAAACCATGTTAAGGTTTTCAACTATCCCTAGATTTATTCCCTCAAAATTATCCTCATGAGTTGATTTTATATTTTTCCTACAATGGCCTCCATTGTCAAAAATCTTTTCTAAGGCAACTAATCCTTTTAGAATAGTATTTGTTTTAAGTTTTAGAACTTCATTCCCATTTTTCCATTTATAATATCAACCATTGGTTTCTAGTTAATAATTTGATTATCAAATTCATCCATTATATTTAAGAGATTATAAATATGTTGACTATCATCAAATATTTGTTAGCTATATATGTTGTCTAGTATGGTATTCGTTTCCAAGACTTCAACACTTTGTTGTAAAAAAGTAATATTTGAATTTAGGTTATACCTTGATGCTACAACAACAAGAGCATCAGGCTCCAAGTTTTCACTTTTGTCTAGCCATTCAATGTCAATAGCATCAAACAATTCCATGTTATCCCAAACAACATTCTTATACATTTTGAGCTTACTTTCTTTGGTCTCATACACACCTTTTATATGCAACACTACTAACTCAAATTCACCATGAATCATCAAAAATCTAACACCATGTTTGTGAATGGCATTCAACCCCAACAATAGGGCTTCACATTCAACAATGTTGTTGGTGCATGGTAAAGTTAGTCTAAATGAAAATTTGTGCTTCTTACCATTCAAAGTGATCAACATAGCACTAGTTTACCTTCCCTCAAGAAGGATCCATAAAAAACATAGTCCAAATATCATGATTTATCTCATCGTCAACATCTTGTGAAATAGGGATAGTTTCCTCGCCACAATACCCAATTACATGATCAATGCTAGTATCAAATAAATATATTTGATCAAGAGACTTATACATGTCTACAATGTTGTCTTGGAATATTTTTTCTATATATAACCTCACATTCTCACCATGCAATGGGATAATGTAATATGAATTATCCATTTGTATTCTTCCACCAATGGAGGCTAGCCACTTGCATGATAACAACATTCCCCATTTACGAGGATAGTCAACCACATAAAATTTCATCAGGAAAAAATTGTCTAGGTAAGAAGCAAGTAGAAACCTCAACATCACTTACTAGTCCAATGACATTCACTTCTTTAAAATCCATAGAAAAATTGGCCATAGGATTTTGACACTTGTAAATCAAGGTCATTCATTACCTCAAGTGGACTAATATTACTAGATTCACTTGAATAAAACAGACAAATATGGAGAAGCGATCCATTGATAATTAATGCAGCATAAAATGGATTAATATTCAATTGGATATTCACCACTAAAGAACTAAGGTATACCTCCACGGTATCCTCCACTTTCTCCTATTCTTGAATTGGAGTATTGGTTGGCAGCTCTAGCACAACCTCATAAATAAAATACAAAGATCGTTCTCTATGTTTAGGTATTCTAAGTGTTTCATACAAAGGTAATGAAACACATACCCAAATCAAAATCAATCCCATATCAATCAATGTGTATTATGGAAGAGGTATTTTTGGAGCTATGGTCACCATGTTAGAATTTGGTATGAATGAGATCATCCAACTAGAAGGAAATGTAACTTGATTATCTCTTATTTCCTTTCCATCCTACAAATCTATAGGATCTTAGTGTGTTTCTACCACTTTGTCTTGCGTATAATATTTTAAATTTATGGTCAAGTATCCAATTTGGCATCCTTTACTTGTGCCAAAGGGTACTGAGTCTTGGGGATGTATGAATGAGATCATCCAACTAGAAGGAAATGTAACTTGATTATCTCTTATTTCCTTTCCATCCTACAAATCTATAGGAACTTGGTGTGTTTCTACCACTGTCTTTCCTATAATATTTTAAATTTATGGTCAAGTATCCAATTTGGCATCCTTTACTTGTGCCAAAGGGAACTGAGTCTTGTGGATGTATTTCCATTTTTTTGTTCTAGATTTTTTATTTTATCAGCAACCTTCTTTTATGGAACATGTTTATTATCAACATTCCCCTTCTATTTACTAATGTCAACCTTTATTTTCACTACATCTAACTTTATGTTCTTATGTTTCAGTATTGGAATAATTATTTTTCTCAATTGAATACCAGAGCGACATCAATGAGGGCCTTGATATCCTCACTTGAAGGCCTATTTCTCTTATACCTATATTGCATAAGATACCTCATGTACTCAAAATCATGAGCTAGTAACTGATATGCCTATGAACCTAGCTAGCCATCAACTTGGATAATTTAGTCAACCTAACTAGAACTACTATGACATATTGAATCAATTATAGAAACATGGACCAATTTATCAAACTAGTGAAAGTTGTCTTCATAATACTCTAGACCTCCCTCATCATTTGGAAAATATTTATTCTTTTCCATAGAGAGTGTAACATCAAAATTTAGAGGATCATGTGGAAGGAAACAAGAGTCACACAAAATATTATCATCTTGATAATCCACATTTTCTTTGGTCAAAGGATTCGATATGTTCTTGTCTTGCTACTTGAAATTCACATGCTTCTAAGTAGGAATTATTTTATACTATTGTGGTTTTTTTGACAAATCAATATTGTAAGGTCTATTGTGCAATATTTTTCCTTCATTGAAGTATGTCGATGCTCCTTGATGTGGTAAATCTTTCTCATTCTATACCACCTTATACGAAAATTCCTTCATAGCACCCATTAGTTTGTCCAGCTTATCCTCAATTGAGAGGGGTTCCTTTGTAACAACCCTATCTAGTTGTGACAACTTCACATATTCTCTTTTCAATTGCTTATCAAATTCCCTCATATTGCTTTAAATGTTTATAGTAGTAGCATATGCCTCGCTAAGGGTTTGATGACTCTTATCTCTTAAGAAATATCCTATATTAGAAGAAAATACACTACAATAAAGAGAAAAACACATTGATTCATTGGGCTTAAGATGTTGAGGCACCTTTCTCATTGTGAAGATGAATCTATTGTTTAATTGGTTGCCATCTAGTTAATGATCTTCTTGATGGTAGTGAGCTCATGGATGGAAAAATTTGGATCGTTTCTATCACTATAATACATCTAAATACATCAACAAACTCCTCCTTATAATATATATTTATATTCAGAAGGTTTATGAACCATTCTTTGGCACTTTCCTCCATATAATGAATGAACAACATCATCATCACATCTTCATCTTCAATTTCATATCATTGGTGATGTTGATTAAGTATCTCAAGTGTTCTTCTCCTATTATTGAATTGTTCCCTTGGATTTTTGAATCTTACCTTTGATACCACTTGGAATAGTATTGGTATACTTGGGATCCCAAAAAATTCAATTTCCTATACCTTTTAGCTCCTAATGATTATTTGGCTAGAGAAAATTATTGAGCTTGTCTCTAAGGATTACCTCCAAGATTTTGTCCCACATTATTTTTGTGGTATTTTCTAGCCTTATTTTTGGGAAGCCAAAGCATGGGCCTAACTCGGCTATCAATTCTTTCCTTCTTCTACCCTCATCTAGAATGTCTAGTTCTTCATTTAAGGTTATTTTACTCTCATTAGTATTCTGTTGAATGTGTTGGTCAACATCATGGAAATTTTGATAAAAATGAGAACCTTAGGAACTAGTGGGAGAAGGTTGTTGGTGGTCAAATTTTCTATCACCTCTACTAGCCCTACCCATTGTATAATTCCTCATTATGCCATACTCATCAACATTTATATTCATTATTTTAATAAACTAATTTATAGATTCATCAAAAGTTTATTGATATTGTTCTCTTAGTTCAACAAAGGCATCACCTATGCCTCAAGTGCTAATCAATTTTATGTATTTTTTTCTAGATGGATTGCCTCCATATTTTGTCTTTCATTTACCATGTTGATTCCTTGCATTGTCTACAAAATTTTCTTGTGTAGATAGCCCATGTCTCTATCTTCTTCTATCCGTGGTAAATATAATTTGTTAATAACAATTGGGTTCTTACAAAAAAATCACCACTCCTTGAGGGAGATAAAAAATCAAAGTTATTTCTCACTAATGTAACCCAAAACAACAACTACAAAATACTTGTTAAATTTTGACTTCTAAAAATAAATTTAAAGAAATTTTAATGGCTACTATCTGTGACAATAGTGCCATTATGACAGGTCTCAAAATAATTGCTCTAGTTCCTAAAAAATATTACTCATAAGGCCATGGTTTTCAACATGTGGGTAAAATAATTCATCAAAAAAATTATGGAGTACTCTGAGCTAACTCAACAAGAGTGGGCTTTATCTTCTACAATTTGATCTTAGCCTAAACTTAGGAGGGTATTCTTAGGGGCATACCTTAATAGGTATTGTAACAACCTATGATAAGTAACAATAATTCAAATGATAGATAAACCAAACCTATTTTATTATCCCCTAAGATTGTCATTGGACTAAATAGACTAGCTATATTTAACCCCTATATAGCTAATATAACACCTTAGAAAAAACTGCAAGGTGGGGTGAGTTTCATGATTCATAAGTAATGCTTTTCATTACTTATTGCAAATAATAATATCATAATCTCACAAAATGGAATTGAGAATAGATAATTATATAGTTTTTTATTGTGTATGGATGACTGAAACACATACAAGAGATCAATGCCTATTCCTAGGCAATAGAGTCATGATCAATAGTGAGGAATGATAAAAGGGGAATGACAAACTAAAGATGATATACTTAATCAAAGCATCAAAAAATATCATTTAGAGTTTTATCTACTTAGCTATCCATTGTCAAACTATCCAAATTCATGCACATTCATATAAAAGAACTATCAAAACTCAAGAAAAATACTTAGAATCTTATCAAATTTCTTTAATAATGATTACATCCACAACAAAAAAATATGTTGAAGAAAATATTCAAGATTGGTGCATTCTCTGAGTTTGCACACACAACAATAGTGACATAAAATTGGAAAATAACATTATAATATTTCTATAACAGTATGTCACAACCTCCACCTTCCTATGTTCATCTTTACAATAGACTTTCTAAAACTTCTACTCTTCTCAGTATTACTCTCCTCTCTTGTATTATCCAATGATGAAAATGATTTCCAAAATACTATAAAACCAAGTGATAGGGGTAAACCCTAAAGTAAATATTGTAGCCACTCCAAAATCTATGTCTGGTAAAGATTCCCTCCAAAATGGATGCCTCAGATCAATAGATATCCTCTAAAATAACTCTAAGTAGCTAGAACAAGCGATGTAGTAAGTGCAGGTAGGTGAAAACAAGGGAGCGACAAGAAATAAAGGTTGTGGTTGAATTTGAACTCTATGCTTTGACATCCTTGGCACCTAAACACATCTTGAAACAACCTAATAAATTCTCATTTAGTCAAATATGCATTAATGGTAGCTTGATTCATTTAGAAAAGAATTTGAGATACATGTGTAGATAAAAGTCACAAAAAATAGACAATCAAGTGCTCTTGGACAAATTTTCAACTTGAAACAAAGCATTGTGGCTTTTCAAGGGTCATCCAAATCTCAATCGATTCACTAGCATATCCCCACATCCTAATCTCTTTTTCTTTTTAGCATTTATGGGTAATTTTCCCCTTAATGGATGTGGATAAACAACCTTGATCTGACTCTTTCATAACTTCAAAACCTTGGTGGACATGTTAGATGCACAAGAAAATTGAGAGGGGGGTGAATCAATTGTATACTTAAAAACATTCAAACCCTCAATATCTTTTCAAACCCTTATCATGCATTAGAAAAATGTGAACATATGAAACATTAATGCAAATACATTCAAACACATAAGAACACCATATTTACATGGAAAACCCAAGAAATAAAAAACCATGATGAGGATTAGCTCACATATATATGAATTGCAACACCAAATACAATCAGGCTCACTACCAACGACTCATTGCCCAGCAAAAAGAAGAAAGGCTCACTATTGGGTGGCTCACTACCAAGAAGAAAGAAGATACAAGAAGGTTGTTACAAACATATTCACTATCTCAAGGACAAGATAAATCCACCACTGAAACTTTATGCCATCCACAACCTTTGACTCACTACCTTTAGCAACTTCAAGCACACTAAAAAATTGTAAACTCTTATGCTCACTACATTGGGTTCATAGGCATTAAGCTCACACTCATATTACCACAAAATAAAATTCACATCTTTTGCACACCTCCCACATATCCATACACATCTCCAAAAATTTACCTTACATTTATACCATCCTCAACCTAAACAATATCAATTAGGTTGGCCTTAATGAAATGTATGCACCTAAAACATGCAACACCAAAATAGGTCGGCACCAAATACCTCCACAGTGGAAAGAAGTGAAGGATGACCACACCAAGGGTTGACTAGGACCCAAATCCATATTGCCATGCTACATAATACATTCACAATCCATGAGGTACCTCCAAAAATAATGCTAGCATGCCAGGTTGGCCAAACTTGAACTAACACTACAAGTGACCACATACACTCTTCTCTAGGTCACGTAGACCACATGAAAACACTTCATAGAATTCATAAAACATCTCAAAATATTCCAACATCATCAGAATATTTTTCAACTCTACCACAACCACCTGAAACTAAGAACACAATTATTCTATGTAACTAGACACACTGCCATAGAACACAACTCACTAACCAACCTTGTGAAACACCTCACCACCTGAAACCTCAAGGTAAGGGAGTTACAAAAAATATAAGCTCATTCTTGAATTTGCAAGATAATTAACCTTACTATGGATAAATGTGAAGCAATCTCATTTCTCCTAAACATCCTTCTACATAGATAGATAAACTGTCAAACACAACTTTCACGATAGAACGATCCAGACCCTGAAACATTAGATATAGAACCTCTAAACACCTTTGATCATCATATCCAAATTTCACAAGCATATATTCAACCATGAAGAAATTTAGAGCACAATACTAAACACACCTCTATCACACTACACACTCTTTTATTCATTTTTTTTCTCAAAAGCACTTGGAAACCAAGTGAGCTTACTACAAATGCAACTCTTATCCATCAAGAAATCAATGAAAACACTAATGATAGAACCACAACACATCCACACTAGCACAAAAGCTTTACAATAATCTCCCCAACTATGACAACACCAACATCCTTCCAACAACTCCAACATAATCTCCATACAGTTGACACCAATGACCAACACAAACAACTGTTGACATCAATGACAACACCAACAAAATACTTGAAACACCTCTTCCTCTAGATCACAATTCAATAATTTTGACTTGACATCCATTTGATAGACCTTGAAGTTCTTATGAGCAGAAAAAGCAAGAAACATCCTTATTTCCTCCATTCTAGCTATAGGACCAAAAGTCTCTTCAAAATCAATACCATCAACTTGTGAATAACCCTTGCAAACCAATTTGGCCTTATTTCTCACAACTTCACCATATTCATTCAGCTTGTTCCAGAACACCCATTTAGTTCCAATCATGTTCTTGTTAGCTGGTCTGAGAACTAACTTGCATGTCTGATTCTTTTTTATCTGATCCAATTCTTCTTCCATTGCCTTTATCCAACCATCATCTTTTCCAAAATTAGCAAAGTTCTTGGCCTCTTCCTTTGAAAATAAACACAAATTTACTTTCTCACTTGCTCTTGCAAGCCTTCTCCTGGTTAGGACTCCTTCATTCTTTTCTCCAATGATCTGATCTGATGAATGGCTCATTTGCACATACTTTGGTGGAGTCTTGGGAGCCTTCACTAGTTATAGTTCCTTCTCTTGTTTCTCTTCTTCTTCTTCTTCAATCTAGGGAGGTATATCAGATCCACAAACCTCTTTTTCTTGTGAGATCTAATACAATTCTTCATCTACCTTAACATTTGTACTTTTAATCATCTTTCCCAAGACCTCTTGTTGTAGCACCTATAATCCTTGATCCTAGTTGAGTAACCAAGAAAGATTCCTTCATCACACCTTGAGTCAAACTTTCCAAGGTCTCCTTCATCTCTTCTGATATAACATCTTCTACCAAAAATTTAAAAGTATTTAACAGTGGGAGGCCTTCCATACCACAACTCATAAGGGGTCTTAGTGCTATTGACCCTCAACTTCACTCTGATAAGAAAATAGATAGTAGTGTGAATTGCTTCCTTCCAATACATATTAAGCAAATCAACATCTCTCAACATGGTTCTAGCCATCTCTTGCATAGTCATATTCTTCCCTTAAAACTACCCCATTTTATTGAGGGATTATAGGAGAAGAATTTGATGTCTTCTAATACCATGATCTTCACAAAAAAATTATTCATTTGAATTAAATTCACCTCCTCTATCTGACCTCAAGAATTTTATCTTAATACCATTTCATTCTCAACTTTTTCTTTGAATATTTTAAACTTGTCAAAAGCTTCTTATTTATCTCTTAAAAATGAAACCTAGGTCATTCTAGTGTAATCATCAATAAGAAACATACAATTCCTTTCACCTTGTTGAATCTTTATTCTTGTAGGTCTACAAAGGTCAACATGAATCAGTTCCAATGGCATTGTAGCAAAGCACTCCTTGCTCTTGAAACTTATCTTTTTTTCCATTTGACATTCCTTGCATAAAATACATTTGCAGGCTTGGTTATCTTTGGCATATCTCTCACAGCATGAGAGGAGTTCATTTTTACCATTTTTTCAAAGTTGATGTGTCCCATCCTTTTGTGCCACAACCAATAAACAAATTCTTCCATTAGCCTCCTTTAGATGATAAACATTACCATTTGTCCTTGTTCCTTTAGCAACTAGTCTTTTAGACCTTGCTTTTCTAATTTCACAACCATTGGCATGAAATATGAGATAGTATCCCTTATTGTACATCTAACTAAAACTAAGAAGATTATGCTCTGGACCCTTGACATAGAGGATATCCTTAGTCCTTCTCTTTCCATCAATTGTTATAGCACCTTTTCCACAAATTTGTGTTGACTAATCACCACTAAACTTAACAACTCCACCATTAACCTTCTTAAGACTAATTAATCTTATCTTGTCATGAGTCATGTGGTTAGAACAACCATTGTCAAACACCCAAGCATTTTCTTCTTCCTTTGCATGAAAGGTAGTCCAAAAATCCATAGATCTTTCATTATTTTTATCAACTTGCAGATTACCGAACCTCTTCCTTCATCATTTAGTGAAAAGATATATGCTATTGAGGAAGTTGAAAATTTTCATACTTATTCTAGAGATTAGTTGATTGGTACACTAACTCCATTCGAAATGAGAAAACTTGGTTTGAAAAATGGTACAAAAGTGGAAACTTCTTTTAAGGTTGAAAAACCAGAAAAGATTGAAGATTCAGATGAACAAGATCTTGATGATGTGCAAGATGACTTTGTCAAAAGGATGAAAAAAGGCACCGGTAAGTACAAAGGTAAACTACCTTTCAAATGTTTTAGTTGTGGAAAATTAGGTCATTTTGCTTCAATATGTCCAAACAAAGCTATGAACAATAAGAGTAAGGATAATAAAGGAAAGATGATTAAAACAAGTTACTATGTCAAAGATGTTGGTATTTTTTATGACGAATCTAATTATGGAGATGATGAAAATGAATGCTTTTTGTTGGATTTAAAAGATGAATCTACTTCTGCTAACTGTAAATTTTGTGTGAATGAAAGTGTTCCGGAGAAGGTTGAAGGTACTTTGGTTTCTTCTTTTCATGTTAAATAGGATAAGAATTACTGGGTTGTTGAAAGTGGTTTCTCTAATCACATGATCAAAGATAAAAGTAATTTTGTTAAACTTGAAAAGTATGATGGAGGATTAGTTAAATTTGGAGATGATTTAGGAGCTAAGATTTTTGGAATAGGTTCAATCAATTTTGATGGCAAGCATAATACTAAAGTTTTTTACTATGTTAAGGGTTTAACATATAATCTTTTGAGTGTTGGAAAAATGTGTAGCAAAGGATATAATCTTGTGTATAAGGATGAAATATGTGAGATAAAAAAAGGGTTTGGAACTGTGATTGTTGTTGGAAAGAGAACTGATGGAGACATCTATCAGCTTAAGGGTGTTAATGTTCATTTCTTTATGTCTTATATTAATGATAGTTGGTTATGGCATGGCATTAGAGGATGTGTCACATGAATTTTGATAATTTGGTGAGAATTAGTTCAGCTCATGCAGTGAGATACCTACTAAGAATCACAAAGCTTATCAATGTTGTTTGCAAGATTTGTCAGTTTGGAAAGCAAGTAAGGAGTAGTTTCAAAGGAAAGTAACAATCTACTACCGACTATTGGAATTAATACATACATATCTTTGTGGTCCTACCTTTTGATCAATGATTATTTTAGAATAACATGGGTTACTTCTTTTAGAGAGAAATTTGATGCATCAGATAGATTCAAAGCATTTAAAGCTATGGTTGAAAATCAAATGGATATGAAAATAAAATGTTTAAGGTCTGGCAGAGGTGGAGAATTCACCTCCAATGAGTTTAACATGTTTTGTGAAGTTCATGGAATAAAGAGGCACTTGTCTTCCCCTAGAACTCCTCAGCAAAATGGAGTGGTTGGAAGGAATAACCAGACTATTTAAGAAGCCGATAGAACTATGATGAAAGAAGAAACTACCAGAAGTCTATTGGAGAGGATAAATTCATGTTTTTTACATACTTAACAAAATTCAAGCCAAAGCTAATAGCACAAACACTCCCTATGAGTTGTGGTATGGAAGGATTCCTTCTGCCAAGTACTTTAGACTATTCGAAAGCAAATGCTATTTCAAGAGATATGAAGAAAACTAAGGAAAGTTTGATGCAAGTTCTGATGAAGGTATCTTACTGGGATATTCTACTAAAATCAAAGTTTACAGATGTTACAAAAAAAAGGCTAAGAAAGATCGTTGAAAGTGAAAATGTTAAGGTTGATGAAAATTTGCAGAATTCAATTGTAGTAGATGGATATGTGTCAGATGAACCTGATTGTAGATAAGAAGAAGAAAAAGCTGAAGAAAATGAAGTGCAGAATGAAGAGGAGGAAGCTCTGGAGAAGACCCCTAAAACCCCTAATTATGTGCAAAAGAATCATTTTGAAGAACATATCATTGGAGACAAGAGGAAAGGAGCATTAACAAGAAGTAGAGTTGTTTAACATGAGGTAAATCTGTGGTTACTTTCTAAATTTGAACCTTAAAAAGTGAGTGAGGCATGCAAAGATGAACATTGGATGAAAGCAATGGAATAAGAACTTATGCAAATTGAGAAAAATCAGACTTGGGAATTGGTTCCTAGATCGGAAAATAGGAACATAATTGGAACTAAGTGGGTATTCAAAAGCAAGTTGAATGAGAATGGAGAAGTAGTAACAAATAAGGCAAGACTTGTGTTTAAGGGTTACTCACAAGTGGAAGGAATAGAATTTGAGGAAACATGTGCTCTGGTGGCTAGGATGGAAGCTATCTGAATGTTTTTGGCATTTGCAACACACAAATACTTTAAAGTTTATTAGATGGATGTGAAGTCTTCTTTTCTGAGTGTTAAATTGGAAGAAGAGGCTTACATGGAACAACCGAAAGGATTTAAGTTATTAGATCAACTGAATATGGTATGAAAATTGAAGAAGGCATTATATGGATTGAAGTAAGCTCCTAGATATTGGTATGCAAGATTAGATAGATATTTGATACATCAAGGATTTAGTAAAGGCACCGCAGATAGTAATCTTCACTTCAAAATTGAGAAAGAAAAAATATTGATAGTGGTTCTGTATGTGGATGATATTATCTTTGGAGTCAATGAAGCTATGTGTAAGAGTTTTGCAGAAGAAATACATAAAGATTTTGAGATGTCAATGTTTGGGTAGATGAATTTATTTCTTGGGTTACAAATCAATTAAACAAATAAAGGCATTTTCATTTCATAGTAAAAGTATGTCAAAGAGATGTTGAAGAAGTTTGGAATGGAAGACTCCAAGCTGGTATGCATTCCTATGGTGACTAGTTGTAAACTAAGCAAAGAAGATGATTCACCTAAGGCTAATCAGAGAAAATATAGATCTATGACTGGTGGACTATTATATCTAACTGCTACTAGATCATATATCATGCATGCAATTAGTCTTGTGGCTAGATTTCAAGAAGATCCTAAAGAAACACATGTTGCAATAGTGAAGAGGATATTCAGATATTTAAGGGGCACTCTCGATTATGGATTATGGTATCCTAAGGATACCAATTTCATATTAAGTACTTATACAGATCTAGATTGGGTTGGTTGTGTTGGTGATAGGAAAAGTACAAGTGGTGGTGCATTCTTTCTTGGATGTAGATTGGTGTCATGGTTAAGTAAGAAGCAAGATTCAATTTATTTATCCACTACAAAGGATGAGTATATTGCAACAACATCTTGTTGTACATAATTATTGTGGATGAGACAAACATTGAATAATATCAGAGTGGTGTATGATGAGCCTATATCTATCTTTTGTGATAATACAAGTGTAATTAACATTTCAAAGAATCTAGTGATGCATTCAAGGACAAAGCATATATCAATTAGGTATCACTTTCTAAGAGAGAAGGTTATGGAGAATGAGGTGAAGTTTGAATATATACCTACAAAGGATTAGATTGCTAAAATATTCACTAAGGCTCTTCCTAAGGATACCCTTGAGTATCTTTGGGATAAGTTGGGGGTTATTTCCCCTCCTTCCTTAAACTAGATGCATATGGAGATGCATTAGTCCAATGGATCTATGGATTCATCTCTTTTTTTGACTAATGTTGGTGCTTCCTCTCAGGGGGAGTAGGTATTATCATGTAGTTTTATGTAGTGTCATGTTGTAGTAAGGAATGTTTTCAATATTACAAAGTTGCTTATTTTTTTGGGTGTACACCTAAAGGGGGTTATTCAAAGCCGGTCTCTTCGTTCAGTGTGGGGAGAACAATGCAAAACATTTTATCCTTTTCCATTGATGTCAAAGGGGAGAAATAATCATTGAAAAAAAATTATTTACTTAGGGGGAGAAAATAAAGGAAATCATAAGAAAGTGTGTTCAGAGCTATTGTGTTGTCTCTGATGGTTTTTCACATCTTGTGTTGCCATCAATGATAAAGGGGAAGATTGTTGCAAGTATGAAGTTTTTTTCATTGATTTCAATAGGATTTCAACAAGCTGGTGTTGTCATTGATGTCAAATATGTGTTGAGGAATATTATTGCATGATGAAGATGTTGAGGATATTGAGAAAATTGGGAAAAAGAGGAAAATATGTTGTTGCAGGTTGTGCATGTGTAGTTGAGATATTATGGAAGTGTTGTGAGTACATGGATATTTCTTTATGTTGTGGTTTCTAGATATATTTTGGAATGAGTTAATGTGTTGAGATGATGTCTTTGATACTTGGTTTCCAAGTGCTTTTAAGAAAATTTGATAAATAGAGAAAATGGTGGTGTGCAAGTTCTTAGAACATACTTTGGGATGTGTTTTGTGTTTCCTCTATGTTGATTCTATGCCTGTATGGATCTGGTATGCTGTTCAAGGTTGTCAGTGGTTTCTATATTCAAAATTTGGGTTTTTGGATCGTTGTACAATGTGAGATATTTTCGCCAGTGGGTTAACCAATATTTCAGTGATGTTTTTTGCAGTCTAGGAGAAATGTATTTGTTCAGTGTTTCTTCATAGTTTGTCTTTAGGTTGTATAGATTTTTGAAGTTTCTTATAATTTTCATACCTTTCATAATTCAAGTTTTCACTTGATTTGGTACAGTATAGTATGTGTTTCATACGTCAGTGTGTGAATAGGGTTAATCGGATGTTTTGGGTTGAAGCATTTCTATGATGCGAGCTTGGATGAAGTATTTGCTGGATCTTAGATGGTTCATGGATTATTCTAGATTGTGTTCAAGTGAATTTTTTCCAAATTTTTTATATTGATTTAAGGAATTTTATACTTAATGTTTTATGGTGTTTAGCACAGGTATTGGTCGACCTTGTGTTAGCACTACATGTGAAGTTTATGAAATCTTGTTGAGGTGTGTTAGGATTTATTTGGGTCCTAACTAAGGATTTATATGGGTCGCCTTCATTCCTATCCACCATCTGAATGTTTAGTTACCGACCTAATTTTAAATTTTAAATGTATTAGATAGTTTTTGACCTTGGAGAAGGTTTTCAAGGTTGAGATTGATATAAATGAGTGATGTTGTTGTAATATGAAAGAGAGAGGCAAGATAGATGTGAGATCAATGCAAGTGATGATTGTGATGCGAATTGCAAAAGTATAGATGCAAATTTGAGCAGAGTAGTGTGAATTTCAAAGTGTTGGATTTCTAAAGGTAGTGAGCTGAAGGTGTCTAAAATATTTCATGCAAGGTTGCGAAACTGTAGGAGCATTTATGGTGGATTCCCTATTACATTGAGAATTTTCTCTTTGTGTAAAATTTATCTTCTATATTATTTGTTTCTTTTCGTGGTAGTGAGCCCTGGTTATAAGCCTTTTTGGACAGTGTGTCCTATTCTAGCAGTGTGCCCTTGTACCAATTTTTAAATTACTTATATTGTGAGATAATAATCATTATGGTTTTTCCCTCATTAGTTTTTCCATGTAAATTTAGTGTTGTTATTTTAGTTTTTTATATTTGCATTTCATGATTAATCACTTTAACATAATAAGGGCTTAATGAGTGTTTGTGGATCTAAATATTGTTGAGGGTTTTGATGTTTTAATTTGCTAAAATTAATTCACATGTCCTTCTCAATTGTCTTGTTCATTCTACAGATCTATAGAGGAAAGTTTGAGAACCTATAATGTCATAGGATGACGATATTATAGGATATCTACTCTAGGTATATGAAGTGGTCAATGCTATCAGAGGACTTGGCGAAAATCTTGAAGAATCAGTGGTGGTAAAAAAGGTACTAAGATCTCTTCCTAAAGCTTATAGTCCTAAAGTATCTTCTATTGAGGAAGCTAGATATTTAGATAAATTATCAATGGATCAATTATATGGTGCCCTCATTGCATTTGAAATGAGAAAATTTTACAAAAAAGATCCAAATAAAGAAGCATCTTTCAAATCTTGTAAAAAGGAAATGTATGAAGCCTCTAATTTGGATAGTGGCATAGATGAAGAAGAAGCTAAAATTGTAAGAAACTTGAAGGGGGGTATCGTCAAGTACAAATGTAAGATACCTTTCAAATGTTTTAAGTGTGGAGTTGTTGGTAATTTTGCTTCTAAATGTCCATTGAAATATTTTTAAAAGAGATCCCAAGAACCTAGAAGAAATAAGTTCAGGAAGAGTGTCTACTCCAAGGAAGATTCTTGCTCTAGTGGTCTAGATAATGAGGATGAAGTTCTATTTTTGGCTGCTAAGAAGACTAGAGATAAAGCTAAAGATCCAAGTGTTGTGTGCACTAATTTTCATGCAAAAGATGAGGCAAACTCAAGGGTGATTGATAGTGGTTGCTCCAACCACATGATAGGAGATAGAAGCAAATTTATCAAACTTGTGAAGTGGAATGGACACGTAGTCAAGCTTAGAGATGATACTTCAGTACAAATCTGTAGAAAATGTACGATAAATATTGATGGAAAGAATAGGAAAAAAGATATTATTTATGTCAAAGGTCTTAGGAAAAACCTTCTTAGTGTGATTCAAATGTGAAGAAATGTATACAATCTCATATTCAATAAAAGAGGGTGTGAAATTAGAAAATAAAGGTCTTGATAATTGGTTGCAAAAGGATCTAGGACAAGTGGTGATCTATACAGTGTAAGGGATGTCAATGGGATAACTTTTCTTTTAGTACAAGCAAGTGAATGTTGTATTTGGCATAGGAGAATGGGACACATTAACTTTGACAATCTTGTGAAGATCAGCATACTACATGTGGTAAGAGATATGCTTAAGATAATCAAGATTGCAAGTACTATGTGCAAGGAATGCCAATTTGGAAAGTAGACAAGGATAAGTTTCAAGTCAAAAGAGTATTTTTCCTCTATACCATTGGATTTGGTACATATTGACTTATGTAGACCTACTAGAACGAAAAATTTGAAAGGAGAAAGGTATTTCATGCTTTTTGTTGATGATTTCTCTATGATGACATGGGTTGCATTCTTGAAATATAAATATGATGCTTTCAGTAGATTCAATATTTTTAAATCAATGGTTGAAAATGAAATGAATACTAAATTAAGTGTTTAAGGTCTAATAGAGGAGGTGAATTCACTTAAAATGAGTTTAATGATTTTTATGAAAACATAGAATAAAGAGGCATCTATCTGTTGCTAGAACTCCTCAATAGAATGGGCAAGTAGAAGGGAAAAATAGGACTGTTCAAGAGATGTCAAGGACCATATTGATGGAATAAAATATGTCTGTTGTTTATTGGAGAGAAGTAGTTCATGCTACATACTATATTCTTAATAGAGCATTGTTAAGGTTGAACAATACTAAGACCCCATATGAGTTATGGTATGAAAGACCAATAGTTGTCAAGTATTTTAGAGTCTTTGGAAGAATATGCTACATCAGAAGAGATGAAGATATGCTGGGAAAGTTTGATTCAAGAGTTGATGAAGGTATCTTTCTAGGATATTCATCTCAGAGTAAATCATATAGATGCTACAACAAAATATTGGGAAGAATAGTTGAAAGTACAATTGTTAAGGTTGATGAAGATCTACATCATAATATATATGAAATTGAGGATTGCATATCTAATGCACCTCCTTGCTCAGAAGAAGAATAAGAAGAAGTTGAAGAGAAATAAGAAACTATAGAAAATCACAGCAAGACTCCTGCCAAGTATGTTCAAAGGAATCATTCAAAGGATTAGATTATTGGAGATAAGAATGAAGGAGTGCTGACTAGAAGAAGGATTGCAAAGACAAATGAACAAGTAAACTTGTGCTTTTTTATCAAAGGTAGAACCAAAAAAATATGTTGATGCTAGCAAAGATGAAGGATAGATACAAGAAATGGAAGAAGAACTGAGTCAGATAAAGAAGAATTAGACTTTGGAATTGGTTCCAAGGCCCATGGAAAAAAATGTGATAGGAACAAAGTGGTTTTTTAGGAATAAGTTGAATGAAGATGGAGAAGTTGTAAGAAACAAGGCAATACTGGTATGCAAAGGCTATTCACAAGTAGAAGGAATTGAGTTTGAGGAGACTTTTGCTCCAATTGCAAGAATGGAATCAATTAGAATATTTCTTTCTTTTTCTAAACATAAACGACTTCAAGGTATATCAAATGGATGTCAAATCAGCCTTCCTGAATAGAGAATTGGAAGAATTCTACATAGAGCAACTTGATGGATTCAGGTTATTAGAAGAACCCAAAATGGTGTGCAAATTCAAAAATGCATTATATGGGCTCATAAAAGTTCCTACAACTTGGTATGCAAGGTTGGATAAGTACTTGCTTCAGCAGGGTTTCAAGAAGGGTACTACAGATAGTAATCTTTACTTCAAGATTGAGGATGAAATAATTTAGATAGTTGTATTGTTGATGATATAATCTTTGGTGGAAATGATGAGATCTAAAAGAATTTTGCTAAAGAAATGAAAAAGGAGTTTGAAATATCTATGATAGGTGAGTTATCCTTCTTTCTTGGTCTTTAAATTGCTCAGCTAAATAAAGGTATCTTTATTTCTCAAGAAAATTATGTGAAAGAGATGTTGAAGAATTTTGGCATGGAAGATTGCAAACATATGAGTAATCCTATGGTAACTGGTTGTCATTTGAGCAAAGATGATGAGTCTCCCTTGGCTAATCAAAATATGTATAGATTTATGATTCGAAGCATGTTATATTTAATTGCTTCAAGATTTGATATCATGCATGTGGTATGTTTGGTTACAAGTTTTTAATCTAGTCTTAAAGAAACTCATTTGAAGGAAGTCAAGAGAATATTCAAATATTTAAAGAGCACTCTGGATTGTGGATTATGGTATCCAAAAGGTAATGAATTTGATCTAAGTGCATACAATGATTCTAATTGGGTTGGTTGTGTTGATGATAGAAGGATTACCAATGGTGGTGCTTCCTTTTAAGGAAGCGGGTTGGTTTCATGGCATAGTAAGAAGCAAGATTCAATATCTTTGTCAACAACAAAAGTAGAGTATATGGTTGTAGCATATTTTTGCACTCAATTATTGTGGATGAAATAAATATTGAAGGATATCAAGATAAAGTATGATGAGCCTATTCCTATTCTATGTAATAACACAAGTGCTATCAATATTTCCAAGAATCTAGTGATGCATTCTAAAACCAAGCACATATCAATCAGGTATCACTTTTTGAGAGAGAAGGTTATAGAGAAAGAAGTAAAGTTGGAGTATGTACCTACAAAGGATCAGATTGCAGATATTTCCACAAAGGCACTTGCAAAGGATACATTTGATTATCTCAAGAAGAAGCTAGTGGTAATTGCCCCTCCTTACAAGATGTATAGTTCGTGCATCTATCCAGAGGAAATAATTCAAGTCATATCTTTATTCTTGGATAGATGGTGGCTACCTCTCAGGGGGATTAGGTAGTGGTTGTTGCTACTGGGGAGACCTTGTAAGTTTTTTCAAGAAGGAGAGAATGTACATCAAAGGGGGAGAGATTGAGGAGGACAAATTATTCTTGAAAGGGGGAGATAAATTCTATTTTCCCTTTGTCTTTGATGTCAAAGGGGGAGAGATATTATGCACTGAAGTGGTGCGAGGATGGTTTTTCCATCAATGAAAAAGGGGGATATTGTTGTAGTTTGGTTGTCATTGATTCCAAAAGAGAGGTGTTGATGTCAATAGAGAGTTGCAGTCTAGTTGTTTGGTTGACAAAGTCACTGAGAAATAATTTTCATTTCTCTACTAGTGATGCCTTGCTCCTAAATTTTGGAAGATAGCTTCATGATATGTCAAGTCATGTGTGATCCAAGTTTAAATTCATTTGGGTTTTGAAAATATGTTTCTATGAGTGACAGTTTGAAAATTGTGTTGATCCTATGTTGGTAATTTCAAAGGTAAAAATTTTGGCTCTACATTCCTTTGTGTTTGTAGATATGGTTGTGCAGATAAAAATATACTTTAAGCATGTTGTGAAGGTGTTATATCCAAATTTTCATGTAATTATTCCTTCCATAGAGAAATTTGAAGATGCCAGAGTGCAGGATTATGCTGTCTGGTGGTTGGTTTCAATGTATGTTGGCTTGCACCAACTTGTTGCATGAAGTTATGAAAGGAATATATGAGATTTTTCCTGAATATCATGTGATGTTTATTATTTATCTGCAAGGTGTTGTCTAGTTTCTACAAAACTAGTTGTGGTTCAGAATGGATATTATGTTGGGTTATGCTCTTTTCTAGCCGACTAAGGTATGTTGAGGGTGTGCACCACAAGTTCAATATTGTACATGGAGTTAAAGATGTTTTTGAAGGTGTTGTATGGTTCATGTCAAATCATCTAGGATAAGAGAAATTAACGCTTTATCATTCGTGTGTACTGCTAATGTTGTGAAGGTTGACATACTTCATGTTTCATGTTTTCTTGCTTAAGGTTTACCTATTTTAAATTTTTAAGCATTTGGATGAAGTTTATTGAAGAGAAAAGTTGTGAAGGGTGTTTAGGACTAGGTTAAGCATGTGTTGGAATTTGCAAGGCATGTTCCTCTTCCTAGTGTTGTGTGTAGTCCTTTGGGTCTTGCCCTCTACATGTTTCATGATGATTATTTTATCTTTGGCCAACTTGCAAATGTAATATTTTTTCCTGTAGGTTGACATGTAAGTGTAATCAATAAAATATCATGTATGTATTGTAAACTTAGTTGATCTAGGTTTGTTGTGTCAATGATGAGAGTGTAATGCAATATGATAATTGTATAAGCAATTGAAAGAGAAAGAGAAAAAGTTATAGATCCTGTTAAAATTCAATTTGATCATTTTTATGATAGAAGGGAAGAGAAGAAGGTGCTTAATTGTTGTTGGAGGTAGTGATCCAAAGGAAAAACTTCTTTAAGGCTGAAATAAATGAGCCAATAAGTTGAAGAGAAGATATTTGAATACATTTACATAAGTGACAAAGTAGAATTGTAATCATCAAAAGGATTGAGCCTAATTTTTAGTTTCAAATAGTGGAAGGACTGTCATTCTATAACCATTCTTGATTTTATTCTCAAATCAGGGATTTGTAGCTTCCCTAGGTTGTAGCCCTAAATTTTTTTTTGTGTAAAGTTATAACTTCCTTGGGAGTGAC
Organism: Sequoiadendron giganteum; assembly: GCA_007115665.2. Classification (NCBI taxonomy): domain Eukaryota; kingdom Viridiplantae; phylum Streptophyta; class Pinopsida; order Cupressales; family Cupressaceae; genus Sequoiadendron; species Sequoiadendron giganteum. The sequence goes on along the minus strand of CM021102.1, from coordinate 566,663,627 downwards.
CCTAAAACCTCTTTTCATGGAGTAGTAGCTTCCTTGGGTTGTAGCCCTAAAACAGTTATAAATGGTATTCATTTGTGAGGCTAGATTAGGATAGTAGTTCCTAGTAGCATTTCTCAATGTGGTTTTTCCCCTCTGAATTTTTCCACATACGTATGGTGTTGTGTTGTGTTGTGCATTGTTTCTATCTATTGTTTTCTTTCTTATATGGTAGATTTGAAGTTTATTTTGTTCCAAAAGTTTTGAGATTTGATAGAATATTGATTCACCCCCTCTCAGTATTCTGGTGTATGTTCAATTAAAACTCACAAAGAAAGTGTCAAGGACCGAGGTCCCATCGGGCATGCTAGAATGTGTAAGGGGAAATAAATAGATGCATAAGATAATCAGTGTAAATGAATTAAACAAGATCTAACTCTACCAAAGGTTTCATATTTATACCCATTACTCATGAAATAAATGATATGAGATTACTGAATTCAATGAACTAAAAGAATACAATGAAAGAACATACAAAGAATTCAATTAACTAATGTCGTTCATTTGATGAGTAATGGGTATGAATCTAAAATATTTGTTAGAGTTGGATCTTGTTTAATCCGTTTACATTAATTATCTTATGCATCTATCAATTTCCCCTTACACATTTTGGCACGCCTGGTGGGACCTCGACCTTGAAACTAAATTTATTTGTGATTTTTAATTGAGTAGTTGCAAGTTTTGGAATGCACTAGCACTTTCTAGAAACACATTTGAAAAAATTTCATGCAAAAGCTATAGGAGTTTCACATAATGGCTCCTTTGTTTCTACCAAAATTGCTTTGTTCTAATCACTTTTGTTGCACAAATAAGGCCGCTCTAGAAAATTTGGACCACTCTTGCACATAAAAGGTCCGCAGTTGAGGTTTTTGACCTCTTTTGTTTCAAAAAATAGGTCTGTAGTCACACTAAAAGGGGCTGCTTTTGACTAATTTGCACACTTTTTCTTTCTAGTTTTTGTTGATTTAAAATCTATAAACATTTTTTGTTCATTTCTAACAGTAGCAAGTGCTTGTTTTGGAAGTTTTGTGTTTTTTGACTTCATTTGTGCAGCTCTTGTAGGGATATGGTACACTTTACATCAAAAACAACTAAAACTCTTATTGCAGAGAAGGTGAAGTGTCCAAGCCGAAAATTTCAAAAAAGATTTCTAGTTTAGAACATCTTTTGATTTGGTGCTTTAAAAAGAAATTTCAAAAAGCTTTCTAGTTTAGAACATCTTTCAATTTGGTGCTTTAAAAATAACTTTCAAAAAGCTTTCTAGTTTAGAACATCTTTTGATTTGGTGCTATCAAAATGAACCCCACAACTTGCACACTTTAAATTTTGTGCTTTAAAAAGAACTTTCAAAAAAATCTTTCTAGTTTAGAGAATCTTTCGATTTGGTGCTTAACAAATGAACCCCACAAACTTACATGCTTTCAATTTGGTGTTCTAAAAACAACTTTCAAAAGATTTTGTAGATTAGAACAACACTTTAGTTTTGGTGCTCATAAAATGGAATGATTTCTTTTGACCAACGCTTTCATTATGTTGACGAAACGAACAAATTTATTTTGTTGACCACATTAAGACAAGGTTATTATAAACACTTAGTTTTAGAGCTTAAAAATAGACAAACACATTTCTGATTTGCATATTGCTATCTACTTGTTTGAAATCCAAAACACTTCATTTTGGTGCACATAAAAAAACAAATTGTTGTTTGTACACATTTCATTTCTTCTTTTTGGATTGCGCCACTCAAGGGGCTTAAAAATAATATTGTGATGAATTGTATACTATCTTCTATGTTTGAAAAATTAAGTGTCTATCCTCTCCTCTCACATCTTTTGGCGATCTTGGGAGATGAAAATCACTTTAAGTTTCACACTTGTTTTCATTTCAGAGCATTACCTTTAGAGGGCCTTCCTTTGAGACACATCGTGCATTGGAGAACTCAAAGGTGACTCAAAGCGATATTTCACTTGAGCCACTATATAAATGGTCAAAGCTAAATGTCGAATGACTTAATCGGTAATTACTTTTCCATCAATGTCATTCATGAAAGGGGAGGTACCATTGTGTATATCGATCCTTGAGTAAGTTGGTTAGAGCCTTAAGTGGCTTGCTAGATGCTAGAAAAGCATTGGATCCCCTAAGCATGACTAAGAACCAATGTAGTAGAAGCCACCTTTTTTAGCCAAAACATTCTTTGAAATTGGTGTATCAAAATTTACTTTTGAGAAGTTACTTACCAAGTCTGATTTGTGGTTGAGATTAAAACACTCTCCATAAGTTTCATGTAAAATTATCCCTTTGGGGCATGAGGTAGGCCCACCTAAAAGAACATGTCTATCTCTAGGTTGTAAATTGTCTCCAAGAACTTGCCAAAATTCTCGGTTACTTTGGACATCAAACACATTGCTTGATTTTTAAAATGAACACATCAAAACAAGAATTGAACATGGTTATCAAACTTCAAACCCTTTGGACTTAGTGTGAATACTTTGAAAAGAGCCCTATATTTGCACTCCTTAAAAGATATCTTAAACAAATATCTTTAAAGGTTTTTGAATATTTAGGCTTACATTTCAAGTCACATTAAGAACAAAGTCAATATTGGAAACTATGGATTTTGTAATTTGACTTTCACAAGCTTTGAGCTTTTGTGGAAAGAGGCTTGCTTAAGCTATAGACATTTAGGGTCAAATAGTTTTGATTGTTGTGTTGTATTATCACTTGCCAAAGTTCTCAAAAACAAATCAGATCAAAATGAGAAATCAAATCTGTAAATTTATCCAAATTGCTACCAACACAAAAATTGGAATATAAACCTACATAGAAAACTACTATTACTACTATTTTTGTTGCTATTAATTGAATATTTTCGTAGTCGACCAAAAATAGGCCACTTTTTCTCTCTGGATTTTGACAGACAGTATCAAAAACCTATCTCTTTTGCAAAACTAAACGCACTTGACATAGAATTTCCGTAGTTGATCATAACATTGTTGCACTTGACATATTTTCTTAGCTACAGTTGACTTAAAACTAACTGCTTTTGACCAAGAAGGCCACTTTTACCTACACTATTTACCAAATAGAAGATTTGAAATAAAAGCCACTTTTGAGGAATCCTACCGTAGTTTTCCTTCAGACTTGGCCATAGTTGACCAAGATCTGGCCACTTTTGACAAAATTTACCGCTACCATTATGAGATTGTCGCTTTTGCCTTATTTTCTGGTGAAAATCAGAAACTGATCTTAAAATGGTTAAATCTTTTTGAAAACGAAACAGTTAGACCTCCAAAAATTGTCATAATCAGCTTTAGTCCATAATCCATTTACAAAATCAAACACACAGACCTAATTTTAGGATTCAAAATCAAAACACTTTGGATTATTCCTTCACTCAAAATTCTTAGATATCAACATTTCCTTGAACTTCAAGGCTAGTTTAAGTAGATTCTTCACAAAATATCCTCTAGAAAAATAAAGTGAAATATCAGTCCAAGTTTTCAACATTTTGAGACCCAAAAATAGCATCATCTCCAAAGCATCTAAACATCACTCATATTCTTATCCTAGGGTCTTGAGCATCAAAACATCCCAAACATGCAACCATAGCACCCACAAAACATGTAAATCCATTACCCAAATCCAACTCCACTTTATACACCCATGGGGTCATCATATACTACAAATGTAAATGATATATCATCTATGGATTCCCCTAATCAATATTTTAGCGCGTCTTGTCGCATGGAAGATTTCAATCAAAATCCCCATCCATATCAGAGTCACTCTTATCAAGGGTTTCAAAATCCCCATCAAGGAAAAAATCTAGAACATCAAATTTCCCTAAATGCACTTGAGAAAATGATTGATGCAATTGAACTAAATCAAAACATAAATTCATATCATCAACATGTTTGACATCAAGACACCTCATACCAACAACCCTCATACTATGACCCTTCATACAATGCACAATATCAACAAGGGTTACAACAACAAAATTAGGATCCTTGTAATACCCCTCCATTTTTCCTTTTGTGTGAACAATGTTATGTTATGTTGTGTTGTACTTTCTGTGTGTACCTTGACTATGGTACTTGGCTTCTATTTGGTTGCTATCTATAAAGCGACGTTAATTTAATCTTTTGATGTGATGGTATTTTAATATGATGTTATCTTATGGCATGTTTTGGATTAACATAATGGATATTCGAATTAATGATGTTATGCTTTGGATTATATTAATATGTTAGATATGTCGGTTAGTTGCATTGTATTGGTGAAGAGGATGGTACCGCATCACTCGTTTGTGAGCGCCCTACGATCCCGTGATTTCCTCTTCACGGTGTGTATTTTATGTTGTTCATACTATATGTTGTTGTTTACTTAATTTGCAGGTTGACAGGTATAGGACATCAACTCCACCTGGTTTCACAAGTGAGAGTGTGTTCAATACCCAACGGTATTCGATTGGAAGATAGTAGCTAGGATTCTGTGTCAAGTCGTCACCCTAGTCTTGTGTGTCGTCTGGTGTTGTCGGGTTATGATTGTTTTAACTTTGTTCAATTTGGCCTTGATTTTATTTAAATTGCAAGTTAAATTGGGTGATTTAAATGGCTTAATGCATTTAAGATTCTGATTAATTTAATTCGGAATTATGTTGAAATATAATTTATTTTATTATTAATTTAATTTAATTAATAAATAATTTAATCTTTGATAAAATCTATTTATTAATTGATTAAATTTATTTGGTTGAAAGAAGTAATTTATCTATGTTGAAGTTATTGATTTAATTGTTGAAATTGGAAATAAAGAAAATGCATAAAAAAAAAGTCAATTTGGAATTTGAAAATTAAAAAAATTTAAAAAAAGGTTTTAGGAAGTCAAATTTGAAATTTGCATTCAAAATTGAAAAAATGAGATATTTTGGAAAATTTTGTTTTCTGAAATTTATGAGGGTGGTTGTAGGATTTTAGGGTGGAATCCTTATGTTTGAAATTTGCTTCTAAATTTTGGATCTTGAAGTTTTTGGAGAAAAAGATTGAATTAGTGAGAGAAAGAATTCTTCAATTTAGTGGGTTTTTGGAAAAAGCTTGGAGAAACTATGGATCTGAAAGGGGAAGCAAGTCACCATCAGGATCTGCTATCAATTTTTAAAAAAATCAGGTTCCCTTTTATTAGAAATTTCATATTGAAAGATTACTTAGTTTGTTATGTTGTTATTAATCTTTTGAAAATCTGGTTATGAATTGGTAAAACAAAACCATGTTACCATGAATCTTGTTTGCAAAAAAAATCTTGTTTAGAAATGATTTGTTTTTTTTAATAAATGAAAATATAGTTGTTATGACTACCCAGAATTTCAATTGCCCTATTAATTTTTTGGTTTGTTTATTTTTGCAAAAAAAAACATATTTATTAGATATGGGTATATATACATATATTGAAGAATATATATATATATATATATATATATATATGAAGGTTGGAAAAGTTTATTTATTGGGGAAAACGGATTTAAAATCCACAATAGAAAATCAAAAAAATGAATTTCACGTTTTTTTTTCCTATAGGGTTTTAAAAAAAAAAAGAAAATAAAATGTCTTTTTGGGGAGGCCGTTGGGGGCTCAACCCCCACCGTGCCCCCATGGGAGGCGGGCGGAGGGAGCCGCGCCCAGCGCGTCCCTCCCCACTCCCCTCACCCCCTTACCTTTCCCGGCTGTCACCACCCACATGGGTGTGGACGACTGTGTTCACACATAGTCACCGCCCCCATTAATGGGGGTCGGTTGTGTGTGAACATAGCCAGCCGACCCTGTGGGGTGCGCGGCTCCCCTGTGCAAAGCGTGGCCCAAGCCAGCGCGGCCCATGACCAAGGCGGTCGCCCAATGCGACCAATGCGCAAAACGAAATAGAAACTTCGCCTTTTTCAAAAATATATATATATATTTTAATATTATAATATATATAATTTTTATATTATTATATTATAATATTGATATATATATTAATATTTATATATATATAATATTATTATTATAATATTATATTAATATAATAATATGTATTATTTTAAGAATAATATATATTATTAATTATTAATATTATAATATTATATTGATGATTTGTTTTTCTAGTTTAAATGGATATATGTATAGTTGTGGAATAAATTTAATGTGCAAAATTATTGTTTTTCTATTGTCATGACTTAAGTTTAATTGGAGAAATGAAAAATATATTGACTCTAGTTAAACCATTGTTTTGTTGTAAATGATATTTTAATGGGAATAGCGTTGATTTAAATAATATATATATTCAAGTCAAGTTGATTATTTTATATGGTTATAATGAAATGAGGAAACAACATTTATTTTAAATCAACGTATTTTGATTTATGTGAATAAATGGTTATTTTTATTATTATTTAAATGCCAGTAAGGAAGTAAGGATTGAGTTTGTAATTTCTCCCTTGTCTGGAAAAGACATATTTTGTATCAGTTATATAATGCAATAAATTCCTGAATGTTAGCATGAGGACATGGATTTAGAATATCCAAAGTAGATTTTAATTCTTGCTCTGAATTTCATCTGTTCATGGTACCATTTGGGAAATGTGAGTCATACCGTTCGACAAGTCTTCCAGATGAGGTCTTTTAAATATGTGGGTTATCGTGTCATGCCGTCAACCTGGTTTGTATCCCTTGGATAGTGCATGAGGTTGTTTCTATGTTAGTACTCGGTTTTCACGAATGGGGACGTTTGTGCCTCCTGAGAAAGGAGAGGATTTTGTTATGTGTGCCTCCTTGTCAGGAGCGGTCAGGAGCAATTTTGTTACCTTGTTACCTCCATTGTTTGGAGAGGGTTTTGAACTTAGGTGCCTCCTGAGAAAGGAGAGGTTGTAATACCTTGTTTGCTGCACTTTGTACCCTTGATGTTGGATGTTATGTGTGTTGTCTAGTAGAAGAGTGGCTTCCGTTTGGGGCCAGAGCCCGGAAGAGGTAAGATTGGGTAACCTTTGGAAGTGGTTTAATCCAGTGATAACTAAAGTAATATACTTAGAGTTTGAGTAGTACTTCACACTAAAAAGATAATTATTCCTCACTCATAGATCCAAGTGCTCGGTTAGGCTTGGGATGGGTGGGAAGGCCGATAACGGCAAGGTCATCTATCTTGTCTGTACGAAAGGTATTTGATTCCGCATTAGTAAGTATGAGGTCCAATGATCGGTTAGGGCCACCATCTTGACGATCAGTGTGGGTAACTCATGATGAGCTGTGTGATGACACTCTATCTAGGACAACAATTGACCTTTGGTTTTGCTCTAGTAGGTATGAGGTCCAATGATCGGTTAGGGCCACCATCTTGATGATTAGTGTGGGTACCTCATGATGTACTATGAGATGGCACTTTGTGTGACCATAGTTGGTACTTGTCTATTGTGAGTATGGTTTCTGTAACATACTTTATGTGACCATGGTTGGTGTTTGACTATGTGGTATGGTTCTCGTAACATACTTGTCCTGCTTTATTTCTGGAAGCATCGTGACCATGCAGTGTTGTACTTGTGTTGTACTTGCATGTATTTGAGTCATACCTTGGGATGTACTTGTGGGGTTCATGTGATTGGTTGTTTTAGTTTGGTTCAGTTATTCCAGCCTATGTCTAGAGGTAGATGTCTTGGCTAGGATTCCTGGTTACTATCTCCTAGCACAGCGGGTGGGTCTTTGGGTTCCACTTGGTTGGGTGGCGTGCACCTAAATCCGTTGGGTTCTATCTTCATGTTCATGTGGACGAGACTTCCAGTTGGAGAGCTCGTGGGTTTTAGTATTAGTCCTTATTGTATTTCATTTCAGTTGATCTTGTATTATTTTAACCCTCAGTTGTTATCGAGGTGGAAGTTGTAATTGTAATCTCATTATGTTATTGGACCTTCCTCATTCAGGGAATGAGTGTTGTAATCTTATTGTAATGTATGGATTAATGCAATGGAAAGTTATCTTTATGCTTGTTGAAGTTCATCTTATTGGAATGTATGTGTTTATATAATTGTGTAAATGAATGTCATGGATTAAGTTCATGTTTTTTGTTGAGGTTCTATATAACCTCTATCTCGTAACCTTAGAGGATGTTGGCATTTTTTAGTGAACTGCTTGTTAATTATACTTTAAAAAAAAAAATAGCCTGTTTAAGTTGTTGTTTGCAACTTCCTCTAGGGTTGTGTGGCGGGGCATTACAATCCTAATGTTATGCAAAATCAATATGGATCTTCCTTCATTCAAAACCCCCAACAACAAACAAATATCATTCCAAAAACATCCCAATATCCACATCAACAACACTTCCAACATCATAAAAAAATTGACGCATATTAGCTACAAATTCTATTTCCACAATGTCAATTGAATCAACAACATCAATGGTAAGAAAATCAAATCCATCAACAATATCAACCCCCAAATCAGAAATATCCACATCAAAATCATCAATCTCAAGACCAACAAGAAATTCCATCTCAAATACAACAATCATCTCCACCACAACAAGCCTCACAATCTAACCACACTAATAAACATAAATACAATCCTTTAGGGGAGCCAATTGAGGGTGTGTTAAAAAAATTAATCAATGCCAAACTTATCACACTTCCAAAACTGTCACAAAGTGGTGAACCTACCATCAAATTTCCATGGTACGATGACAAGACTTATTGTGAATATCATAAAGTAAAAGGTCATGATACATCAAAATGTGTTACACTCAAAAACTCATCTAAGACCTTATTGATCAAGGAGAAATAGCTATTGAAGACAACATTCAAGGTTCAACTATTAATGATATCAATGACAATATTTCAACCTCAAATGTTGAAAAAAAGGATCAAGATCTATATATCATTGATCACACTGAAGATATCTTTACCTCTCCTAGTGAGCAAGAGGAAATACATAAAGACTCTTTTCCAAAGCATGATCAAAATCAATCACAAAATTCTAACAATGATCCAATTCAATAAATCTCAACGTCATTTGATCTCATGGTTCAAAGAAAATAATATCTCAAATGTTGAAAACAATCATCAAGAGCTATCTACCATTGGTCACGTTGACAATTACTCTAAATCATGTCCAATGAGAAAGAGGACATACATCAAGAATTTAATCCCAAGCATGATCAAAATCAATCATCAAAGTCTAGCAATGATCCAACCCAAGATATATTGATATCATCCAAAATCATGGCAGTACATATTGATGATCAAGAGACTCTTTATCCAACACTTATACCCAATGCAGAAAATCTAAGCTGAGAACTATCACCCATATGTACACATTTCAAGGAAATCCAATGATCCTTTACAAGAAATCCCTTCTTTGAAATTTATTCACGTCAAGAACATGAACCAAATCATATCAAAGATAATACCACAGGAATTCAAGATCAAGAATCCCTATCATCAAAAGACTATAATGACTTGGCAGGTATCTTCCAAGACATCCAATGTTTTCTAAAAGAAGAACAAATCCATACACCAAGCACACATACATCTACCCATAAGATGCTTACTCCTAATGGACATATAGATAATCTTCATCCAAAAATTTTTCTCATACTATTGATATCATTACCAAGGAACAAGGGTCTCCTAATCTTAACATCTTTACACTTGATCAAGACATAGCAGAAGCCAAAGACATATTAGAAATAGATCATGAAGAATAGTTATACATAAGTTGTGAATCAGAAACATCTGGGGTAGCCATATCAAAAATGAATAATGAGGAAATTTTTTACATGGACTATGAATCATCAACACCTCTTGAAGAAGCATTAAAATCTAATATTTCATATAATCAAGTCAAAGATATCAATCAAGAATTTATCCCACATATGGAGGATCCTATCACTTATAAACTTAGATCACTTACCTCTGTTAGAGAAAGCTATCATACTAATGAAGAAGCTACCACCTTTAAAGATCCACAATAGACCAGAGAAGGATTAGCACCTTGTTTCCAAGGTAAATCATATCCTATTGCAAATAAAAAATTTCAACTGGTGCATTATCAAGGCAGAGAATTAGGCCTACATGAACAGGGTATCCTAGAATCAGTGCGGATTATTGAAAATCAAAAGCATCAAGGTATTGGTTATTCAACAGTTAAGGAATTTAAATATATCAATGATACCTCTATAATAATGGGGGCAACTTTATCTAATGCAAACACCAACATAGGGAGCACGAAGGGTCCTTATGATGAAACCACTACCAACGATACAACTATCCATATCATCAATCATCATCCACACATATTTTAACCCTCTGATTGGGACCAACAATATGAGAAAAATTATATCAAAGAAAGGAACAAGTCATTAAAGAAAAAGAATCGGTAAAATAAAATGGACAAGTAAAATTCAAATGGATACCAAATCAAAAGAAAGAAAATCATCCCTATCAAACCCCATTAGTCAAATAAACTATGGGGAAAAATCAAAAAGGGAAGTTCATCCATCAAAAATGTCCAACGATGCAAAAGAAAGATTCAAGAGCAACATACAAGGTATATCAAGAAGTCGTTCCCAATCAAATCTCCATATCCACCTATCATTACTCATCATCCCAAGTTTAGAAAATAAAAGGTTCCAAGATATCAACCAAACCATCTAAATCTCATATCCCTCAACACATTTTGCCATCCATGATATCCAAATATCACAGTGACCATGTATTGGCAGAAAATCTTTATCATAAGGAATCTAAGGGAACCCTATCGCAATGTGCACATCAAGGTAAGGTTAACTCTGGTATTGACAAAGAAGACAAGAATTATCAGGGGTTACATTCAAGCGCTCGTATCTTAGAAAAACAACTCCTCCAAGTGGGATATTGTTGGCACATAATGACAACAACAACAATACCTATATTAGCACCATCAACATCTATATCACTACCACCAAGTGGTTCAACATAAGCATAAACATTCAAAAAAAGAAAAAATAAAGAAAAAATTCAAGAGACAAATCGTCCTCCAGTGAAAACCACTATGGTGGCGCTTTGGACAAGTACCATGATGAAAACTTGAAAAATAGGCATCATGTGTAGAATTGAGCATCTACATGCACCATTTTAGGTGGAACCATCTCAGCTTATCCATAATAAATCCAATCCATTTTTATTGAAATCCAACTTATCTTGATCTTGACAAATGTTGGTGTACACTTCACACTTTCTTATGGTAAACAACTTGACATGGGTGACTATCATTGATCCTATCCTATCCAACATTATCTAAGAAATGAAGGAATTTTCCAAAGGGTTGTACTCTATCCAAAAATATCCAATCACAAGATAATCCTTGCATTTTTTTAATTGCTAGACATTGGGGGCAAGTACTTACATCTTTCTTCAGAATAAATCTTGATCTACGTCTTCTAACTCACAATGTGATCTAGGCATTATCCCAGAAACAAGGTGTACCAACAATGCACTACTAGGGTACCCATTAATACAATTCATACCAACAACAAGGGTACCACCAATGCACTACGAGAGTAACCTTCAAAACAATTTGTACCAATAACAAGGTGTACCACCAACGCACTACCAGGTAACCTTCAAAAAAAATGACTGAACAACAAGGTATACCACCAACACACTACTAGGGTAACCTTCAAGATATTTTTCCCCAACAATAAGGTGTAACACCAATGCACTACCAAGGTAACCTTCAAAACATGTTGCCAACCATGGCTCGATGACTAATCAAGTGTCAAACTTTGTCGCACCATCAATATCTACCTTCCCTCATGAAGATAATATTGTCTCGAACTAGGGGAAACTTCCTAAAACTGGTAGTAGATTGGATCCTTGTAAATGCCATCATGGTCAAAAACTATCAAAATCAAAAACATCAAAAAAATAAGCAAAATGAAAATAATCAAAATCCCAAAAACATGTTATGTTTTTGAGTCAACTTTGGTCAAACAATGAGGTCTCTATGTGCATAGCATAGGCAAGGCTTATCAGCCCCCAAGGCCTTAGGTTAGTCCCCTTAGGTGTTCATAATAGTCTTTTAACTTAGTCAAAAAATTCAAAATTCAAAAATATTTAAAACATAGAAAAGATTAAAAACATGTTCTTATCAAACCAAGGAAACTACAAGACTCTACGTGTACAACATAGGAAACACCATCTTTGATGAGCCCCTGAGGCCCTAGGTTAGTCCCCTAAAAACAACAAATAAACCCAAAAAATTAAAAAGGTCCTAACTCCATTATCAACAATCCGCAATAAAATTTTCATCCATAATAAAAAAATTGTCACCACTCACCCTTTGCTAATGCAAACACCAAACAAAAAAAACATCAAAATAAAAAATTCCAAAGTGAGGATCGAAGCGATTGGACAACTATCAAGAGAAAAAATTGCCTAAGTATAGACAACCATACCCATCTGACAATCATATCAACAATCCTAAACATAAGCCTTAACGGATAAAACGTTCCTACAGTAAAAATCATCAACGAAATTCATCATGAAACAATCCTAAACATGAGTCTTAATGAATAAAAAATTCCTACAATACACATCATCAATGGATTTCATCATCAAACAACAACAACAACTATGGAAAGTGATACTGCAACATTATTTATATTTTATAGTCTTATTTTATTAATTTATTATAATATCACATTCCCAGGATCTCTTGAGGATGTCCATAAGGATTTAGAGAAGAAAGAGTGGCGGTGTTAACAGTTGATTTTTGCTAGTTATGTTTGTAAGATGCTTTTGTGATACTGCCACGATGAATACTTTCTTTGATTTGGTGTATGGAAGTTGTTTTGAGACAATTCGTGTAGCGTTTCATGTTAGATATTTCATACCTCTCTATATAACTGGTCCAAATTTTTTTAACACAACTTAACCAAATACTCTAACAAGGTTTTTGTATGTCTAGTATGAGCAAGAATATTCTTTTATATGAAAATTCAAATTCCATGCAATGGATACAAAGCCACCTTGGTTCTTAATACCCTGGTGCATTGTGTATGTTTGCTACATCAAAAAGGATTATTAAATATATGAAACCTCTATGCAAAGAAAAAGAAAAACTCATCAATAACTAACAACATCAAATTTCTATCCATCATTTGACCTTTCTTCTAAGTAATAGCTCCATCCTACATCAAAATAATCATTAGTACCACATCCATCCTACATCCACAATATCATTAGTACATATCATAACCATAGTAAAGCAATAAAAACACCATGCATCATGTATAATCATACATCACATATATAGGATATCATCATTCATCATAATAAAACTTCATCCATCATAGATATATAAATCATTCATCCATCCACATCATATGCATACATCAAAAAACTACAAAAAAGCATAAACATGAGCATACATCATCATCCATAATCATCTCATAACACATAATAAAGTTGAATCAAAACATGATATATCTCATATATCATCAAAACTAAAAATACCAGGTACATCATCAAATAAAATGTGTGATATCATATACAACAAATACATATATATGAGGCCTCAGCTGGGCCGATGAATGTATATACAAAAAAATAATGTCTACAACATAAGTTTTTGATACAATGAACATCATAAAAGATCAAGAAATAAAAAATCCTACTGCCGGCCGAGAGGTGGGGACCTCTGATGATCATGGATTTGGTGAGGAAAAGGTTGTGGCTTAATAGTAGGTTATTAGGCTATCTAACTAACTGATTGCCTAACTCAACTACACCAGTAGTTGTGCTAGGCTCACCAAAGTGAGGGTGTCTTTGTGCTCTAGTAATGAAAACCTCATACGGAGTTTGGTAGTATGTGGCCTCCCTCATAAACTAATCTCACTCTTCTCTAAGGGCATTGTGCTTTATCTTGAGGGTATCCCTCTTAGTGGTAATAACTTGCACCTATGCCTCAACAACAAGCTGTTGTCCAACCTCGGTATCTTGTTGCTACCTAAAGCCATCTCTCTCCTACCTTGTAGTGTCACACTCAGCAATCAAAACAACAACGTATGCCTCAACGGCCTATTGTTGCACAACCTCTACATCTCCAGTAGTTGTCAACTATATAATTTGTGTCACCATTGTTGCATCCCCTGGTGGAGGAGGAGGACCCTGTGCTTGATCCTATTGCATGGGATCATCATGTCCATCCTGTTGTTCATCCTACCTCGCTCTATCTAGCTTCTCAATTGCTATCTTGACTCACTATCAATCCCCACGAAAATTGGTAATACCTTCTCTCCCCACAACTGGCACAATTCTAGCAGGATCGATAAAATAGAGAGGCACCTGATGAGCCCACTACTGATCATAATTTGGTGTGGTCCCTATATTGGTTGGTCCAACAGGCCACCTCCATCCAAATGGGGCAAGTGCTCTAAAATCGACAGTAGCTACACCATGATTTGCCTGCAATCCCCACACCTGTTCCTCCTAGGTGGTCCTACCAAAATGAGCTTGGTAATCATCTCCAAAATGGCTTTGTCTCTCACCAAACTGACAAAGTATCCAATTAGGTAGATATCTCTTGAGCAAAGAATGAACTTAGATGATCAACCAATGAGTCTATCTACAAAATGGAATCTGCTCTTGATCGTCATGCCATGCATTGCAATCCAACCATGGCCTCCAAACAAAACTAGGCATATCATCTATCATGTGACACCAGTAATTTAGCTAACTAGGCCAAGTGTAATATAGAAAATCATCGTATCTATAAGATTAAGGATCCTCTAGACCTCAATCTAAGATACCAACAAGCCTAGTAACTAGGATGTGCCCCCACGCCCATACATGAAGTAAATTCAGCCCTCCAAAAATGTAATTTCCTCCATGGTAGGCAACCTCATACATATCTTTGTAAACATGTGCAAGGAGACACGGGCCCCATGCATACCTAGTCTCATTCTCAAACATTTGCTCAATACACATACCCCAACCAACCAAGAACTGCCTTCCTCACTTATTAGGAATGATGAGCCCTAAGACTAAAGCACATAAAACCAATGAAACAGGATTTGCACTACCAACAAAGGGAGACAGGTCTATCTCTGACTCCCAAACCTGAAGATTCCTAACACTGAGGAAATGTTGCATAGCATGTGTACCCTGTCATACAAAATAATTCATAAGCTCTCCATGAATCAAAACACGTAGAATCCTCCATACATCCTCCAAGGTGATGGAGGCCTCGCTCATCAGTAAGTGAAAAGATGATGTCTCAAAGTGTCATCTCTCCACGATAGGAATCAAAATCACTCTATGGCATCTAATAACTAGCATTTAACATATTTATCTCAAACCCACAACATCTAAAAAATCTTGCTCAAGCTTGTGTCCACCTAGTGATCAAATCAAATAACTGATGTAGTCATCACTCTCTCGACATAAGTATTTTGAGAGCCAGATACAACCATTCAACCCATGACATTAAGAATTTGCTATGAAAACATGAAACAAACCTAAGATTGCAAACAAACTAGCTAAAACTCCCAAAAATAGAAAAAGCAGTCACTTTTTGTCAAAAGAAGTCACTTTTTTTTCAAAAGCGATCAAAACAATCAAAAGCAGACCTATTTTTGACAAAAGTAGTAAAGAAACTCAAATGTGGCACAAATATCAAAAGCAAGAAATTTTCTCAAGAGTGAACAATTTTTCAAAAAGGCGGTTAATATACATGAAGAAATTTTCTCGAAAATGAACATTTTAATCAAGTATGTCCAAGAAATGCAAGAGCGGTCCATTCAAAAATAGAAAAAGCAGTAAAAATGATGCAAAGGCGTAAAAAACATAGAATTATCACTAACACCTAATTTTTTTTCATGCATTAATTACTCAAAAATGTGAAGAATAAATTTGGAAAGCAAAGGGTACATACTGGTGCACCGATGCCAGCAGGCCGCCCAAACTCACAAACCGCATTTGCGTGATGTGCAGCTCCTCGAATCCTCACCATAGCTCCTCGATAATCACAAAATCAAGAAATCCAGAGGCAAGAAATTACTAAAGGCTCAAATACAAATGAGGTAAATTAAACCCTAATTACCTATTTTAATCCCCCAAACCCTAATTTTTTACCTAGGAAACCCTCCTAGGTTGAAATTAGGAGCTCTTGGGAACATCTGAACTATCAACGAAGATCCTATAGGATTAATTTTTCATCCTGTATGCATCTAAACTTAAATGAAACAGTGTCATGAGCCCAACCCAAAAAATATTTTTTTTGGCCAACCTCTTGAGGGGGAATCCTAGTGTCCTACCATATTTCTACTAACCACTAAGGCACAATGGTGCATATAATTTTTTTCAATCTTGATCTTAACATTGAATTCTTTGAAAGAAAGCAACTAGTATTTTGTCTCAAAGAGGGGCAAAAAGTAGACATGTAAAAATGACCTAACGCTTATCACACATCCTAAATGACATTTTCTCATCGTCGACATCATTATCATTTAATATCACTACATTTCACATCATTTACATCAAAAACCTTATTTAACTCTATTAATTGAATAATATTACATTATTTAATTAATTCACTATTTTATCATTTTTGACTAATTAATAAATTTAATTTATTTAATAACTTCCTAATCTAACTTTATTCCTCTTGATTAATTTATGGGATGAAGCCATCTTCAAAGCTATTGGGGATTTGCTGGGTCAATTTTTTACCACAAATTCTATCACAAAATCGAAATCCAGGTTAGTCTTTGTAAGATTATGTGTCAATATTTGTGTTGATAAAGTCCTACCAAACTCTGTCAAGTTGTGTTCCAAGTTGGGCAGTTGGATTCAACCTGTTTCTTATGAAAACGTTGTGGTATACTATCAAAAGTGTGCCAAAGCAGGGCATCTGATCTTTGATTGCAAATCTGCAGCTAGTCAGGAGTTTAAGGACAATGTGATAAATCCCAATAACTATGTCTAAGAATATTCTGCGACGGCCGAGTGACTCTGGGTTTGTTCCCCCAGGTGTTGTTCAGTCACTTGAGGATCCTCCTCATCCACCCTCTCCTGTTGGTCCACCTTCTGAACTATTTGACCCTAGTGACTCAATGGATTCGACTGCTAAACCCCTATTTGTCCTTTTGTCTCAGGACCCTGGCTCTTCGGCTGTTAATCCCCTATTCGAGGTGGTGTCTAGAGGGATTCTAGTTCCTGGCTCTTTGGCTTTTGACCCTCTATTTAAGGCTGTCTCTATGGGGACCTGTGGGGCCTTGATCGAGGATGGTGAAATCTAGGAGGAAGAGAGCTCCGATATGATTGATGAATCTACTAAAAGTTTGGGGATTTTGAAGCTTGAGAAAGCTGGGGATGAAAGGATATGGACAACGCTTAAGAAAAAAAGGAAGGAAGAAGAAGGCAGATGTAGAAGGGGAATCCAAGCCAGGAATACCTCCTCAGAGGCACACTAGAACGAGAGAAATGACAAATGAGATTGCCCTAGGAAAGCAGAGGACATTGGATGTGTCCTCAAAAAAAGGTTAGAAATGAGAATTATGCCATGGAACGTTCATGGGCTTAATAGCCCACACAAACAATGTGCTCTGAAGGACTATATAGTGGAACATAAGATTTGTGTTTTTCTTCTTCAAGAAACCAAAATGTTGATGGTTATTTTTGACAAAATTGCTAAAATTTTCTAGCCTAATGCTTCCTATGTCTATAGTGATGCTGAGGAAGCTTCGGGGGATTTGGCAGTGCTTTGGAACCCATCTTGTTTACGAGGTTCTAAAATATTTCACTGTAAAAATAGTGTAGGGGTTTCCTTCTCTTACCTTGGTGAAGCCTGGTCTATAGTTAATATATATGCTCATAATCAGAGGAATGCGAGAAGTATTTTGTGGAATAACATGGTGGCTAAAATTAATCTGTATAAGGGAGGTTGTTGGCTTGTTGCTAGAGATTTTAACTCTCCCCTTTTTCCGTCTGAAAAAAGTGGTGGCCTTCTAGATTACTTTGACAACATGTCTGATCTGGCTAATTTTTTGAATTCTTCGGGTTTAGTTGATATTGAGCTTCTGGGCCAGAATTACACTTGGTCTAATAGACGGGCTAGTGGTAACCTGATTCAGGTTCGGCAGGACCGCTTCCTTTGCTCTCCTCATTGGACTAATGTCTTAGATGCCAATCCAATAACCTTGCCCAGGACGGTCTCTGACCATAATCCTATTCTTCTGACCACTAATATTCAACCTACTATTGGTCCCTTTCCTTTCCATTTTGAAATAATATGGAACGCTCATCCCGATTTCAAAAATAAAATTGTTGATTGGTGGAATATTCCTGTCCAAGGATTCCCCATGTATAGGATATTCTTTAAACTTAAACATATTAAAAATATGGTAAAAGGATGGAACAAGAATGTGTTCGGGGATGTTTTTCAAAGGAAAAAATTGCTTGAAGGAAAGTTGAGGACCTTACAGAAAAATATGGAAGAGGGTGATGACAATCAACAAACTCACATCCAGGAATGGGAAGCAAGAATGGAATGGGAACAGGTTCTTCAAAATGAGGAGGCCTTCTGGAAGCAAAAATCTAAGGTCCAATGGCTAAAGGAAGGAGATAGGAACACCTTCTTTTTTCATGTTTCTGCCATCAAGCATAGGAAAATGAATCAAATTTCTAAACTAACCAATGCCACTGGGGAGGTGATTTCAAACCAAGCTCAAATTGGACTCTATGTGGTTAACTATTTCTAGGAGGCTTATTCGGCCTCTGCTGAGGAGCCCAACTTGGCTTTGGATTGTGTGATTCTCAAACACCTTCCTGCCTCCATCTCTTAGAAAGATAATTTGGGGATCCTTAAGACTGTTTCTATGGAAGAAGTTTTCCTGGCTACCTTTAGCATGGGGGCTTTCAAAGCCCCGGGGCTTGATGATTTTCCTCCTTTTTTTCAGATTTTCTAGGATACAATGGGTGGGGACCTTGTGCTTGCGGCCAGGGACTTCTTCAAATCGGGTAGGATCCTCAAACAATTGAACCACACTTTCATTGCTCTTATCCCCAAGATTAGTGAGCCTCTTTCAATGACTGTTTTTTGACCAATTAACCTTTGTAACACCTTTTATAAGATCATTTCTAAGATCCTTGTTAACCGTATCAAACCTCTTCTAGAAAAAATCATTAGTCACACTCAAAAGGGGTTTGTCCCTGGGCGACATATTTTTGATGCCACTTTGACAACCTATGAACTGCTCCACTCAATGGATAGATATAACAATGCGGGGATGGCTCTCAAGCTTGACATTTCCAAAGCTTATGATAAAGTGTTATGGGACTTCATCCCGAAGGTCTTGGCTAAGTTTGGCTTTAACACTTTGGTCATCAAACTCATTATGGAATGTGTTAACACTGTCAAGTATTCGGTTATGGTTAATGGATTCCCCTGTGGGTTCTTCTTTGTTGGTAGAGGGCTCAGACAAGGAGACCCTCTATCCCCCTATCTCTTCATAATGATCGTTGATGTGCTCAGTAGGAATTTCACAGGTCTGTTGTCAGAGGGCTCCATTTCGAGCGTTAGAGCGGCTTCCTCTATGGGTCCAATTGTTGTGCAACAATTTGAGGATGACACTTTTCTATTTGGGAAGGCCTCTGTGGTGGAAGCTAGGAAATGGAAAGCTTGTCTTAATAAATATGCCTCTTGCTCTAGTCAAATCATCAATTACAATAAAAGCAAGATTTATTTCTTCAACTGCATGCCTAATTTGAGAAACAGGGTGACTACGATTTTGGGATGTATTAGTGATTCTCTCTCGTCGGTGTATCTTGGGCTCCCCCTCATGGTTAAGGAGATTCCCACAGAGTTCTAGAAAGGATTCAAAGGAAATTGGCTGGGTGGAAGGGCTCTACGCTAAGCCATGCTGGAAAACTCCAACTTCTCACTACGGCTATCCAAGGTATCCCCACTTACTTTCTATCCATTTTTAAGATGCCTAAGTTTATTACTGATAAATTTGAAAGAATTCAAAGGAATTTCCTATGGTCCGATACTAAGGAAAAAAAGAAACTCTCTATGGTGAAATGGGAAAGGGTCTACCAGACTAAAAATTGTGGTGGGCTTGGAATTAGGACGATTGTCAACTCTAACAGGGCTCTGATGGTCAAGGTTGGTTGGGACCAATAAGGAACACTAAGGACTGGTGTAAAATTTTGAAATCCCAAGTATCTCCAAAACAGGCCCTTGATTGATTGTCTTTCGGAGCCTCACCCCCAAGGCTCTATTGTCTAGAGGAGCATTTGCAGCACACAAGGCTTGCTAAAGAATGGGATTAAGTGGAAAATGGGCAATGGGATTAGAATCAGGTTCTAGGAAGATACTTGGCTAATTGACTCCTCTCTGGCTTGCTCTGACTTTGGGGCAGTGATGGGTGCGGCTCAGAGATTCTTTGGCATACATATCAGTGACTATGTTTCTAGACCCCCCAAAGCTAGGATTTGGAAGGATCTTACCCTTTGTTGCCCCCATTCTCATGACCTTTGTTGTCTAGATCGGTCCCTTCAGGTGATTCTTTTCAGCATTAGGTTTGCTTCCTATGACAGGGAGGATGATTTTTTTTGGACTTTAGATAAACAGGGGGATCTCTTTGTGCGGTCAACTTACAGACTGCTAACAAACTAAAATTCTACTAAGGAACCCTGGAAGAAGGTTTGGAATCACCACATGATCCCTAAAATTATTTTTTTCTGGTGGACGGCCTGTCATAATAGGATTCTAACCCAGGACAATTTGAGCATTCGGAGTTTTTGTTTTCCCAATAGATGTTTTCTTTGCAAGAAATGGGAGGAAACTGTCAGTCACTTTTTATTACACCGCCCATTTGCTGCCGAAGTTTGGGGGCTGGATTTTGAGAAACTTGATGTCCCTTGGGTTATGAGAAAGGATCTTTTATCATTCATTCTGGGTTGGTATGGCCCGTATTCCCACCCTCTGCTTGGTGAAATTTGGAAGCAGGTTCCTCCTGTCTTAGGATGGTGTTTATGGAAGGAGAGGAATAACAGGGTTTTCAGGAATGTTGAGAGGAGTCCCAAGGATGTTTTTGGCATCGATGCTAGGCTCATTGAGGAGAATATCTCTCTCTTTAATGGAAAACTTTCAGAGATGGGGCCGTTGGATTACGAAATAAAAATGGCTAAGGAGTGGCACCGGGATTTAAAGGCTAACTCCTTTGATAATTCAAAACTTTTAGCTAGAAAAAATACTAAATGGGAGCCTCCGGATAGAGGATGGTTTAAACTTAATTTTGACGAGGCTGCTAAGGGCAACCCAGGTAGAGCAAGTATCGGTGGAGTTATCAAAGATTTTGTGGGGGCTCTGGTGGCGGGATTTGCTAGAGGTATTGGGTTTCAGTCTACTTTAGTAGTCGAGGCTCGTGCGCTGCTAATGGGCCTCAAAATTGTTGTTTCTTTGGGGATTGCTTATCTCCACATTGACGGAGACTCCAAGTTGATTACAAATGTTGTGAATAAAGACAGACTAATTGGTTGGAATACTAAGGACATTTTGTTGGATGCTAGTTTCCTTTTATCCAAATTTAGGGATAAAAAGGTGACTCATATTTTTAGAGAAGGCAATCAGGTGGCGGATGCCTTGGCTAATCTTGGCTCAGGCTGGGATTCCACTAAATTTTCAAGGAAAATGGAAAGGTTACCACCAAATAGTAAAGCTTTAATCACACGGGAACAAAGCTACCATGGTATGCAATGCTTTTAAATCCTTGGATGACGGGAGTTGAATGGGGGGTTCACCAGATTTTTTGGGGGGTCTGGTGGATGAGTGTCAATATGGAAATGGAGTATAGGTGGAGGTTTTCTAGAAAATATCTTTGTGTGTGGGGCACGGAATGGAGGATCCACGTGTCTATCCTTTGGACATGGTGGATGGGAACGGGTTCTAAGGTAATGGTTATGCGGCGGGGTTGGGACTTAAAAGATGGTAACATGTATAAATTTGGTGGCTTGATGAAGGATAGTTGGAAGGACATGACTTCATTAAATATGTGGAGTTGTACCATGTGATCTATTCTCTTGGGGATTGCGGGATTTCTTATTTTATCTCTTCCTTGCATCTGGTTGTGCAAGAGTATTTATAATGATTTAATTATTCATGATGAGAGATTGCCTCCTTCTAGGGTCTTTGAGTTGGTTAGTTTAACACAGGTCTCCTTTGGCTTCATTTGGATGGTTTCTAATTTTAGTCATTCGACCATTCCGCATGGTTTTTTGTGCATTCCCTACATTTTCACCAATTCTTGCCTTCTTGGCTGTAATCATAACTTCATTAAATTTAGTGTCAAATCACCCTGTGGTGATTTTCCCTTCCGCGCGTGCGTCCTTTACACAGGTTTTATTATCCTCTGTTGTATACCTTTCCTTAACAATCACAATGTGATTATCATTCACGGTTGTTGCAATTGGTATTTTTTGCATTTTCTTGAGTTTCCTATGCAGGTTGGTAAAATGGGTGGTGAGCGAGTTAGGACTGAACTTGAAAACTACGAGGAGTTTTAGAACAACCCTTTGGTCTGGCATATTTGTGTGGAGGGTGGCATTGCTCCACTTATGGAGTGCTTGGTCAGTCATGATCCTATCTTACCAGGTCAGTTTTCCAGTTCGTGGAAGGACCATCAAGTCTCCATTGGTGGTATATCGTTTGAAATCAGTGAGGAAGTCATTGGGCAAGCCATGGGTTTGTTTGTCCTAGGAAAAATACCCCAAACACACCAAGAAAACGGATCATGAAAGCTTAAAAGCTTTTTTTAGAGGAGAGGAGGCCTCGGTGTAGAACCAGTCGGGTTTTGAGAGGGATGCTCTCCCAAAGCCCTGGGATCAGGTGTGCATGGTGCTGATGAAGTATGTTACTTTGGAAGGTAGGTTTATAACCTATTTATTTTACCACTTCCCTCTGTTAAATCATCTTAAGACATAAGATGTTGCTTAGTTTCCCATTTTTTCTTTTAATGGATTTGGAAAACTCTATCGAAAAGTGCAAAGAGTCGGCCAGCCATAACCCCAGTGATCTCTAGCTACTCCCGCTCCATCAGGGGCTTATACTGAGACTATATCACTTTCATCTGGCTCTTTGTCCTCCTAAATCTATCATGGTTGTCCACATTGAGAACATTGAACCCCTTTCAACTATGCATATTTCCCCGACCGAGTCTAAAAGCCTTCCTAGGAAATCCAATTCAGGCATTGTGGGGAATCCTAAAGCCAAGATAACCACCAAGAAACTTAAGGGTGATCTGGGCAAGGCCCATGCCAGTGCGGCAGAAGGTCTTTGTGAATTAAAATCTACTCAGGAAGACTCGGCCTACAAGACCACCTCTGCAAAAGAAGGAAAGGAGAAAGGCATGTTGGCCCCAACGGCTAAGGATGGAAATGGTAAGAATGCTATAAGGAAAGACTCCAGAGGTGATACGGTTGTGGGGACCACTGAGATGACTGGTGGGAAAAATTCTAGGAGGAGATCCGAGAGGCTGGCTAAGAACAACAAAAGGAGGTTGATCATTGAAGACTCTGAGGAGGAGCAGTCTGACAGCAAAGGGTACAAGGAAGAAGAAACTGAAGATGAGGAGGAAGAAAATGTGCATGGGCCCCAGTTTACTCTGGTGGATAGTAAGATTCCTATTGATGGCTCTACCTCTCACTCTCTACATCCCCTGGTTGATGAGCCTGGAGAGGTTCAGGGGACTACGGACATTGAGGTGGAGTCTTGTGATGTGGTGAAGAGAATGGACACTCTCAACAAAAGGTTATGGGGGTTAACCCGCTTCACCATGAAGTTGGGTCACTTCATCACGAGCACTCTGTCTAATGCAATAAAAGAGGAGTTGGAGGGAATCAACAGCCAGGAGAAAAAATAGTGGGTGGGTGATGAGGCGGTGGACCTCCTAATTAAAAATTGGGACAACGCCAGTTAGCTGCTCCCTATGCCTGTCTGTCGGTTGTTTCTCTGCGGTCACTGTGTTGCCTATGGGTTGTTTCTACTTTTATTTCCTTTATGTTTGTTGTTTAATCTTGTTCCTTTTTGGCCCTAGTGTCTCATTGTGAAGGGTACGATGCCCTGTAAATGCTGCTTAACTTTTCAAAAACATCAATTATTTAATTATGTCACTAATTTACCCTATTCCCCTAAATCAATTAAATTATTAATACTTAATAGTTTAATTAAATCACTTTCCCATAAACTTGAATAATTAAATAAATTATTCAAACATCATTAAAAAATGTCTAAACAAACAAATACAACTTTGTTTGTAAAACTCAATCATGACTTGCGAGTAAAAGCACAAACCTGTGTCACACTTTATAAAGGAATCGGCCAACAGCAAAAAAAATTCTGAACTTCGACCACACAAAAGTGGTCTTTACGTTTTGAATTTCAAAATGATGTAAACTAATGAAAGGTAGAAATATTGATGAAGTTCAATCCTGTAATTTTTTAGATTTTTTTAAATTATTTTGACTATTTTTTTATCAATTTAAGAGCAGAATTTGGAATGTTGAAAATTTCAAGAAAAAGTGACGTTCACTTACGTCAAGAAACAAATAGAAAAAAACTTAATTTTCCATTTTTTTTCCAAATAGGTAACTTCAATATCTAGTGCTTGGAAAAAAATGAAATTTTGATGTATATTTTTCTCGTAATAACATTTTAAAGTCAAACTTGTTATAATTTGAGAGTTTTCATTGGACATCAACTATTGTTTATTTTTTAATCATTTTCAAAAAACAAATTATACCCTTTGGAAGAGGAATCTCTCCTCTAGTGCACCCTATATTTTAAAAATAAAATAATATGTTTTACTGTTTTCTTTTAATTTCTAATCAGCCTCTTTTTTAACTTTAACAACCTACTTGCATTATTTTAAAAATAAAATATATTAAAACTAATCAAAATATTAAAAAAATTGCATCTTCAAATTCACCACTCTAAGCTCTACAAAAGCGTATTTTTGTTTTTTTAAACATCATTCTGATAGAAAAAATACTTAGTTGAAGTTGAAAGTTTCAAATAAAATTGAAAAAAGTTGAGTTGGCTGCCAACTAGAATGTCACATAGATAGTTTTGATAGAAAGGGTTTCGACTGAAACCCTTTCTACCAAAACCATGCATATAAAATAAGCCAATTTCAAAGTAGCAAAGGGAAAAATTTATTTATTTTGGATTCGGGTGAAACATATTTAGCCGAAACTCTATGTGCCACGTATAGGCCACGTGGTTTCGGTCAAAACCTATTTGGTTAAAAAAATTCCGATCGAAAATGTTTCACTTGGAACTATTTATTTGGCTAAAAGTGTGACACATCTTTGTGCTTTTACCCTTGCACGTTCAACTCAAAAAGATTAATTAATTAAATCAATTAATTAATTATCCTCACCACTTTCATGATTGAGCAAATTATTACCACCGATTGCTCACTCTGATTGGTTGTTTGATCCATCTATTTCCTATCTAATCCATCTATTCTTCAATTTCACTAAAGGCTCAATATGATTGCCTCAATTCCACATATTATTCCATCTATTTCCTCTAATTAATCAATTAACATCCTTAATTGATTTGATCACAGAAGCTAATTGGGCAATCTAATTCCTTTCAAACATCTTTCAACCATTGATTAGGATTTCCTCTATGCAATCCTGATCATTTATCTCGAATCACAAAATATATATAACAATCCTCTTCATCATCAAAAATGATTGGAGAATTGACATCTTTTGCACAACGAAATAATGCTGAAATTCCATTTTATTTTTTGAGAACTTTTACACACATCTTTGATCAACATCGCACACATTGAAGCTTTTGAAATGCATAAATGGAGGCTTTGCATTGATACAATGATCCAACATCATTGCGAATACACTTCAACATGAGATGAGTAACGACATTAATTAATTGAATTTTGTATATGTTATTTCATTGTATTGCTTTAGTTCATTGAATTCAATAATCTCATATCATTCATTTACATTGATTATCTTATGCATCTATCAATTTCCCCTTACGCAATACATACATATAATTATGCATATATTTGAATAATAATGTATATATAAATATATATTCATATAACAAACTAGTAATATAATTTTCCATAGAAATGAAATAGAATATTTAACTTATCATAGCTGAGAATTAAATCCCTTCTATGTTGCTCATTACAATTTGAAAGAAAGATTAAATAAATTCTTGCATAAGTCTATAAAATCAGACCTTATATTCTCTATTTCAACTCATATGATTCATCATAAATAATTATTATTTTAAATTTTATATCCAAATACTCTTAAAATAAAACTACAAAAATTACACAAGAAAATAAAATATAAAAACATTTCTAAGAGAACTCTCTATTCTGCACTTTTAATATTTCAAAATCATAGTGCCAATGCTTAATTGAGCTGCTCCAAGAAGCTCAATTTGTCACAATGGAATTATGATATGCTTTTTATATTTCTCCAGAGAATACCCAACTAAAATCTTTGCTCAAATATTGAGAGGGTTTTTTCTTTATCTATTGTAGATATATGGCGTATCAATCTGCAATTAAGAACTCAAACTCTTACAGACCTGCGATAGACTCACCCCAATTTTCACTCTCCTCACAATTCTTGACTTTCTCACTAATCTTATTTTATTTCTTAAGCATAATACTCAAAAAACTATGATAAAAGACTCTCCCATCCTCACTAGTTTTCTCTTTGTTTTCTTTTTACTCTCCCCTCCTTGCTCATCCATAAACTCAGAATGAATAATATCATACGATGATACCCCTTCTTTGCTTTAGCTCACAGTTTTCTCCCTTAATGGTTGACATTGATTTCTAACTTAAGCTTTTAGTTTTGTCACCCCCTTATGCTCATTAACATATCATACTTAAAATAGCAACCATCACCCTATAATGGCTCAAAAATTAGTTGCATTATGCCCCCATTCACTATGTTTCATTGGCTTTTAAATGGTTATTCAACTACCAAAAATGACTCTACCCTTCATTTATTATCATTTACATTGCATACTATTAATAAAAGTTATGCTACTTAATGGCTTTAATCAATAGTTATAATTGTGGCGCCACTTATATGGCCTTATCAATGATTTTAATGCTATTTAAATTGCCTATATAAAGTCTTCAATGGAAGATTTTAAGCCAATGCTAGAAAATATCAAATTTGAATTATCTTATGTATTCTACCTTTAATATACCAATTTATATTATATATAATATATATATCTTTTTATATATCTATATATATATGTAATGTATATAATCGATTATATATTTGAATATGCATCATATATATACTTATAAATATTTAATTCTTATATATATTATATATATTTTTATTTAATATATTTAAATAATAATCGATTTGACTTAATATAAACAAAGTTGGTAAAATTAAGATACAAAGATGAAACTTATGTAACACTTTATTTTCAAGTTATCAAAATAGAATAGGCCAAAGACTTGACAAGGTTCAACCTAACCTTACAACTCAACCCAAACTTAGATAAAACACAACAATTGACTCAACGATAGGACTAGGGTACTTACCCAATCTAGGTACTTAGACCTACATGAGTGTGTGCTCAACTCATTTGGCATTACCCTGTTTATTTTTTAAGTCTATACTCCTCTCTCCAATGCATTTCACTTAGAAATATAATCAAATAGTTAGCATGTATTAATCACAACATCATCATAATCTTGATTAAATAATAATAATAACCATTAAAATTGAAACAATTTGCAATACATTCAATTTCATCAAAAATTCATATAACATATAGTCATCAATAGATATCAAAACACATTTTAACGTAAAAATTAAAAGTAATTTGTAAAGAAAACTCGAGGTGTAACAAATTTTCCATCCTCTTCCATTCTCAAGGAATAAAATTCCTTCCTCAAGAAAATATTTTTCACTAAATATTTGACTTGATATATCTCACCAAGCTTATTCCATAGTTTCTTTGCAAAGGCGTCTTCATGGACATTGATTAAAAAAAAATTTAGGCATAATATGATTAAACCCTTGGCTTTATGATCCATAACATCATATTGAGCAGCCAAATTAGGATCTATGGGCCTTACGATTTTCTCATCAATAGCATTCCACATCAATTAATAGATCCTCCATCTTCAACTTCTACATCTCTAAATTGTTACCAAAAAACTTATTTACCTATATTCTCCCACATGTGCTTGTCATCTAAATATTCTTGCAACAAGATCACAAAGTATCTCTTGCACAAGCTCTCACTCAAAATTATATTATTTTAAAAACTCCAACAACCCATAATTGAAACCAAGGTAATCAAGATTTGATACCACTTGTAAGGAAGCTAAGGTAGTGAAAAAACTTCCTACACTAATGTTGACAGGAGAGTTATGTAAAAAATTTAAGATCTTTTCAAAAATTATAAAAAAATAAATAGAAATAAAAATAAATATCATTTATACCACAACACAATGATTTGCATGGGGAAAACCCTTTTGGAAAAAAAACCCCACACTCCAAAATCCACCCAATATATTATTTTCAAATCAACAAGATTACAATTTATGCTTTAAGAGAAATATTTTCACAAGATTATCATCAACCAAAGATTTGGAGGCAACTCAACATCTATGAGACTCTCACACACAACCTCCATCTCAAGCACCTAATGCATAGGAGATATAATACATGAATTCGTCAAACGGTTATAAAACCATGAGCTAAAATCACCCAAAAGGTGGTTCCCAACTTATTTCCAATCAAAGATGGTCTATGATGTGTCAAAATACACATCAAAACATGTAACTCCCCCTTACAACTCTTTTATGTGTCCAACACATTTTCATATTTCTCAATTTGGGAGACCCAACTTTTGGAGGTCATAAATTTTAATCTAAGAGTTTGGTTGACAAACTATTTAAACCGTCAAAAAGAGTGTGAAGCACTCTATCAAGCTATAACCCACTTCACTAGATAGAACCACTTTAAAGTCCAAAAACATCCTCTAAGGGCCTCAAAATGGACTTTAAAACTTTCAAAAATCAAAACTTTAATATCTTCAAATCTGGAGATGATCTTGCAACAAAACTTTATCAACATGTTTATTTAGCCATTTTGTAGCTTTGAGGAGAATTTTGAACCAATCGATGCTCAAATGTAAATGTACTATAAATAGTAACCTTTTTGTAATTACAAGGTTGAGACGCAATTTTTCTAACAATTGACCTTGGTGGGTCCTATGAGAGAACAACCAACAAACATGGCACACAAAAACAATAGACCATGCCCCAATATATACCAGTCAAATCATACCATGATATATAATAATCTTGGTAATTGTGAGTAGGAATTGTATGAGACAAAATATTTATCAACAGATCAAAAAGATAAATTAAAATATCAAATTGATAAATAAAATATCCAAGGTAAATCAAAGATTAAAGATAAATCAAAGATCACAAAGATGAATCAAAGAATGAAACAATTAATTTTCAACTAAAATATAGTATTAGTACATATTTCTAAGGTACTAATAGGATAAAGGGATGAGGGTTATACTTGATATATGAAGGATGCAACCCGCAAAGGTATCTGATGGATGAAGTAGGAAATTTTGACAATGGAAAATGATGTGACAGTTCTATATGTTATTGAGGTTGACATTGAATTCATGATTTGACATTAAAAGCATGATGTTTTCAATACATTTTTCAGTATTTTTAAAGGAAAGAAATTAGAGAGAGTCCTCCATCATTGAAGGAAGAAAAAATTTCCCCACTTTGATCTTTGGTGTTACAAAGATCAAGCATATTTAACTCATGTTCAACATTGTAGGAAAAATGGGTAACAAATTTCTCAATCAAGTCAACAAAAGTTTGAATGGATCCCTAAGGTAGGTGTAAAAACCACTCAAGTGATTCTCCTCCTAATTTATGATGGCAGAGTCTCATAAAGTATATATTTATAGGAAACTTCTTGGCATTCCATGAAAAATTCTTGAACATAATCACAAGGGTGTACCTTTCCCTTATATTTGTCAAACTTCATTATCTCAAAATACTTAGGGAAAGGCATCATTGATGTTGATCTATCAAAGGGGTTAGGACATAATTCATCAAATTTAAATGTTCAATTTTTATTCACGGTTCTTATTTGTATCCCCTTGAGAGTATATTTCATTTATTGTCACTCATGAGCGAATCTAAAGAAGTTGGATTTGGAGGTTGACATAGATTAGTATATGCTAATTGTGGAGCGTATTGGTGTTGATATAATGGCGGTTGTTAATAAGTTGATGGAAGTGTGTTGATAAGTGGATTATATTGTTGGTGAGGTAATGTTTTTTGATAAGCATATTCAAGTGGGTTGATAGGTGGTATATATTGTTGGGATGGTATTGGAGATGTTGGTGGTTGTTGATAATAATGGGATGTATGAGACAGGATTGTGATTATTTGGGAAAGTGTTGAGTATGGTATGGATAGACTAGGTAATGGCTGAATTAATTGTGACATGGATGAAAAGGTTGTTTTGGGTGGATTTGATGGAAGAGGAGCATTTTGGGTGGTTAAATTGGAGTGAATGTTTAGGTGAATGGGGTTAGGTGAAGTTTGAATAAATTGTAAATGGTGTGATTGTTTAGGTGGAAAATGATCATAAATTTCTTTGTATGACTATCATTTTATTTTTTTAAACAAAAGTGGCGAACCACTATATATTAATATATAAGATAAGATATTTTGTACATACTGGCTCAAAGAGCATACCGGGAGGAAAGAGCCAGCAAGAAAACCTCTGGTTATAGCTCACAAAAATAAACTAGTCTATGAAACAAAAATTGTTCAAGTTACAATGAGCAAACTATGATTGACATACTGTTCTAATCATAGCTATTCAAGGCTTACAAAGGTGCCACCAACCTCTAGATAATGGAAATTACATATTTTATAATAATCTGATAGCCTACTACATATCAAAACCTGCAAAAAACCTTCATTAACTTCAACTTCTATAATTCCTTCATCTGCATGAGATCAAGCAAATTATCATCTTATTCTTCATTACCCTCTTCCTCCAATTGAGAATTCACTGCAATGTTCATGTCTCGAATAGGTGCTAAGGCTAGACTCCTATTATTTCCACCTTGTGACTGCGGTTGGACCACAGTCTGGTGAATAGCTTGAGCTGGAGGTTGAACACCTGTTTGAACTGAACCTGGGTTTCTCTGCAATAAAGAAGTTGCATGATAACAATTATGATGAAGCAAAAAAGAAGCATAGTGATATTTTTCCCTGAATATTTTAGTCATATGTCTCCCCAAATGATGAGAATATCTTGTTAGAGCTCTATTCAAGTGACTAGGATCTAATAATTCTAAAGACAATTTTAAAGCATTATAAACATTGACATATTCTTTATTATGTGGTAAAAAATGTGGAGGGAAGATACCACCCACATAGCCTTCACCACGTGAAAATACGTATTTTTGAGCACTGATAAGAAGAGCCTCATTTTGCAGGAAGATGTCATTTACCATTTTCCTGCTATGACATTTACTGAATCAAGACATTGTAGCATATCCATGATATTAGATATAAAGATTGAAAGAACATTTGATGAAAAAATCAATCTTCTTGTTTTCGGTTCCAGAACTTGGCTTCCAATGATGCATTTGAAACATCTATAATCACAAGGGCAGTGAAACTTAAAAATAATTTATAATTGTTGCATATCAAACTTACCAATAATCGAAGTTTCCCAACTTTGCACAGGAAACCACATTCTTAAGTTTTGAGGGAGATAATCCATTGAATAACCTGATCCTAAGGAAGGCTTTGGGTTCCACACAAATGCACAATCTTTGGTTAGAGAAAATACTAAAAAGAGAAAAGCAAACCTCAACCAGCTTGATGGAGCCAAAGAAAGTATGCGACACAACAACATTGCGAAACAATCCAGATATATAAGCGAAGGAAAGCCTTATTCCCATAGTGCAGTCCTTACTATCATTTCAGATACTCTTGAAAAGACTTCTCACACCAACCAGCCCGTGCTAAATTTATTTCAATAAATTCATTTAACACAAGTTGAGAGGTTGCGTACACTCCTTACTTCCTAACTTGCCACGAGTTATTTTTCATAAATTCCATGTGATTTTTATCCTGCACTGCTAGATGGCTTATACGTGCCAAAAAGATTTGTAATTCAAAGAATTAAACTCTAGTACCTGACAATGAAATTTAAAGAAGCCACGACAGATACATTAACTTTATTAACCTGGCAACAAATTTTACGTTGCATTATGCTTTTGCAAGTGCATGACGATATGAGAAGAGATGTACATATCGCATACTTTCTAACCATCTTAATCCCAAATCCACAATAAATAATGAGTGGAATAAAAACAAAGGATTTGACATGTGTTGTACCAGATGATGTCAGCAAACGACATCATCATCCAATTTTCTTATGTCATATATTGCTTCATATCTTAAAAATGATTCAAAGAACTTGGTAATAAAATTACACTTGTAATTGCCAGCAATAAAAATGCAAGTTAAAAATATCTTTTATTTTAAACTTGCACCTCCATAATTGACAATCACAACAGTAAAATTATTAACCGAATTGAATGAAATCCCTCTTACTCAAAATCTTTTTCCTCCTTGGAGATAATTTTTTCCAAAGCAAGTTCAATTTTTCCAATTTTAACTATATGAACCACTTCCTTTTCAGATTGATCACAACCTAGATTAGCTAAATAATCTGCCACCATATTTCCTTCTCTATAAGTGTGCAATAGTTGAAAATGTTTTACTTTATCTAGAAAATTCAAGATTTTCTTAACTGTATATGCCAACTTCCAGTTTTGAATTTTTTGGTCCCGACAAGCATTTATTAAAATAAGTGAATCCCCTTCAATCTGGAGATTTGGAATTTTAAAAACTAATGCCAATCTTAACCCAAATAATAACACTTGAGCTTCATCTTCCTTGTTTGTACCACTTTCCAGCTTAATAGATTTGGCACATAATACTAAGCCTTTATGATCCCTGGTGATTATACTTGCCCCTAAAATTCCTAGATTGCCTCTTGAAGCTCCATCAAAATTTAACTTGAAGGAGCCCAAAGGAGGTGATAACCAAACAATATTTGATCTATCAATTTTATTAACTTGATGAAGGATACCTTTAAAGGGAAGTAAAAGAAGAGGCCATGATATAATAATTTTTGAGTCCCAATCTGAAAAAATTGATCCTATGTGTTTGTTTTTTGCCACAAACACATTTACTAATTCTAAAATTGAACTTTCCAAAGATACCAAAATATAATCAACACATTGTTTTTCCTTCCTAAAAATGCATTTATTCCTTGCCCACCAGATAGCCCACAACACAGAAGCAGGGATCACCTCCCAAATGCAAGCAAACAAATATGACAAATATAACTGGGGCCAACTAGAGAATAAATCCCATATAGATTTATGCAAAGTTGTCTGCAACTTCAATTTTGACATGACAAATTGCCAACAACTTTGTGCAATTGGACATAAAAGAAAAAGATTATTGATATCTCCTAGTGCTTGATCACAAAGAACACATTTAAAAGGAACATATATTTTCAATTTTGATAATTTGGCACTTGTGAAAATTTTGTTTTGAATTGCTAACCAGGCAAAACAACCTGCCTTAGGCAAAACTTTTGAATTCCAACAAAATTTATATGCTCTTTGAGCAGGATGTTGAGAATCTCTTTTGGTTAGGGAAAGATAACCTTCTTTGACAAAGTAGCAACCATTTTGAGCTCTTGACCAAATTAACCTGTCTGGGGAAGAAGAGACAAAGACTATCCTTTCCCTCAAAATTGATGTAATGAGAGCCTTATGATTATCATCAATTGATTCATTAGAAAAATCTTTCCATTCGACCTTTCCTGTTAAAAGGTCCACATGAGCAAAGTATTGATAAAAATATAAACCCATTTTTTGGGACAAAAAAGACATTGAAGATTCCAAATTGTAGCTTTTTAACTTCTTATAACCATTCCATGAATCTTCCCAAAAAAGAGCTTGTTTACCATCATTTATTTCCCAAGTTAAATATGGTAGAATTATTTTTCTACATGACAGAAGAAAATTCCACATTGCAGATCCCGAAGGAGGATTAGAGACAGTGAAGATTCTTGATGAACACTGACTATCCAAGTATTTATTTTGCATCAGGCGACACCATTTAAGAGAGGGATGTGTATAAAAACACCAGACCATTTTAGCCCCTAAGGCCAAATTTCTTTCTTGAAGATTATGGAGGCCTACCCCACCTTTTAATTTATCAAGACACATTGATTCAATAGAAATTAGGAGAATCTTTTTTTTACTATCAACATTACCAGACCACAAAAAAAAATTGATAATTTTTTGAATTTGGAATAAGATAGACTTCAGAGCTTTCAAAACTGACATAAAGTAATTTGGAATAATTGATAATACTGTTTTGATCAATAAGATTTTTCCTACTAGGGAAAGCCATCTTCCTTTCCATGAAAGCAATTTGGAGTGAATAATTTGAATAATTTTGTGCCAATAGGAAACCCTATTTTGCTTGAAAAAAATGGGATTCCTAGATATTTACTTGGCAGTTGATCTTGTTCAAAGCCAAATAACTTAACAATGGATTTCTCAATTAAAGGTTTAGTATTGAACAAGTAAATTTTTTATTTTTCTTCATTTACTTTTTGACCTGAGACTCTAGTATATTTATCCAGAAGATATTTTATATTTATAGCTTCGGAAATAACAACTTTACCAAAAAGAAAAGTGTCATCAGCAAACAAGGAATGAGTAACTGAAATATTGGCATTTGGAAATGAGACTCCCTTGATTTTCCCTTGAGAATTAGCTGAGATGAATGATTTACTCAAAGCTTCAACCAAAGTGATAAATAAGAATGGAGACAAAGGATCACCTTGGCGAACACCTTGTGAAGAATTAAAAAACCCCACAGCAGACCCATTTAGTAAAATAGAAAATTGTGCACCTAAGATGCATGCCATTATCCATTTCACCATTTGGGAGAAAAATTGAACTTCAAAAGAACTTGATTTAAGAAACACCAATCAACCCTATCGTATTATTTTTGCATATCAAGTTTAATTATCATTGAAGATAATTTATTTAATGCTATCGAGTGCAAGGCTTCATGGGCCACAATTGCTCCTTCTGGAGTTTCTCTACCAGGAACAAAACCTCCTTGCGCTTCTGATATAATTGAAGAAATCAGTGGATGAAGACGAACATAAATGGCTTTGGTGAAGAATTTATATATTGTGTTACAAAGCGAAATAGGTCTAAAATCTAAAAAAGGTTTAGGTGCTTGGATTTTAGGAATGATAGCTATATTTGTAACATTAAATTTTTTTAACATACCTCCAGATTTTCTCGATTCCTCCAATGCACTTAATATATCAAAACCAATGAAATCCCAGCATTTTTGAAAAAAAATAGTTGTGAAGCCATCAGGACCTAGAGCCTTTTTAGGAGACATTGAAAAAATAACCTCTTTTAACTCTTTAAGAGAAAAAGGAGCAAGCAACCTAATATTGTCTTTAGGAGATACCAAAGAGGGAATGTGTTGTAAAAGCTCCTCTTTTTCGACTGTTAAGTTCCCATTATTATTTACATTCAAAGTTGAAATATTAGAGAAAAACTTAACCGCTTCCTCCTGGATATCCTCCTCTTTAAAAAGAGTAGAGCCTGAAACGCTATCTTGAATTGAAAATATTGAGGCTTTGGATTTTTTAGTTTGAGCTGAGAGATGAAAAAAATTGGTGTTCTTGTCACCCTCTTTCAACCAAAGTTCCCGAGAATTTTGCCTCCAGTATACCTCCTCACGAGATAGTAATTCTTTCCATTCCAATTGCAATTTCCTTTGGGCTTCAAATGATGAATTATCAAGACCATTTGCAATGTTTTTTTCATTAATTTCAACTAGTCTTTTGTACACCGTCTTTTTGAGAAAAAAAATTCTTGAAAACTAAAAGATTCCAAACTTTTAAATTATTATTTATATGATCCAATTTTTTACTTAATTGAAACATTTTTTACCCTTTCGCAAAGGGAGCACTTTGCCACCATTGCTTTATACAATAGATAAGATCAGGATGCCTAAGCCACATAGACTCAAACTTAAAAGAAGAATGAGACTTTGATTTGATTGTCTTACCAGTGATGAGAAGTGAAATAGCAAAGTGATCAGAAGCTACCAAAGGAAGAATTTCTGAAGAAAGAGAATGATCTGAAACGATCCAGTTTGAAGAGATTAAGTATCTATCCAATCTTTCCACAATTTGCAAAAACAAAATCCTTCTAGTTGTCCAGGTGAAGATACCATTTAATGGGATTACATCCACCAAATCATTATCATGAATGAATGAAGAAAAATCAGACATTACAACTTTGGGAGGACTAATTCCTCCTTTTTTTTCCATATCATTAGCTATAGCATTGAAGTCACCAGCTAGAACACATTTTTCCTAACCTATCAAATCAATGTTTAACTTGAGAGTATCCCACAATATCTTCTTAGCAAGGGTGCTATTTGGGCCATAAACATTCAATATCCAAAAAGAAAGATCAAAATGAGTGACATGCATTAACTGCCAATTATGTTGAAAAGAAATATTAGAAATACTAATTGACTTAGCATTCCACAAAATTATCAGGCCTCTCGAGGCACCTTGAGAAGGTGAATGGGATGCTTCCCATTTATGCCATTTTTTCTTAATCGCTAAAAAAGACTCCTTTGAAGTTTTTGTTTCTTGTAAAACAACGATATCAGCCCCTGAAGCATCCAGTTGATGCTTAACTTGAGACTTTTTTTCAGAGGCATTTAAGCCTCTGACATTCCAGGAAATAAGTTTCATTGCAATTTAGGAGAGCAGCATGCTCTCCTTGGCCTCTTTTGTTTTGTGGAGAAACCTAGATTGACATCTAGAGTGGATTGAAACCCTGCTGAAATTTCTTCTTGTAGCTTCGTAGCTAAAGTCTTTCTTCCTCTTTTTGTAGGAGACTTTTTACTATTGGAAGGAGATAACTTTGACTGAGAAATAGAGAAAAAATCATATAAAGGAAGAACTTCACCAAATACATCAAAAGCAATGTCATTTATCAATTGCTCACCTACAAAAACTAAAGACTGGTCCACAAATTTTATCAAATCTTCTTCGGAGGGAAAACCATCATGAACAAAGTTTTGTTCCACTAAAATCGATGGGAACTGAGGATTGTTAAATAAACTTTGTTCAACAAAGAGGTCTAGTTTTCCATCACAGTTATTTGTCACACCCAAAGTTAACATGGAAGCACATTGATTTGCTTGAAGGAAACTATCAAAATTAATTTGGGGTGAGAAAACGTTAAAAGAATAAAGAAAAATCTTTATTGGAGACCACAAAGAAACATCCCATCCTGAAGCAAAAGAAACAACAACATGTTTATGTAGAGAACGACTTAAAGCTTTCTTACCCAAATCAAATCCTGGGGAGAAAGGTTTATTATAGGAAATTGATTGATCCAACAAAACATTGTCTTTAAAAGAGGAAGCAGCTTGGATAACATTTGTCTCCTCTTGAAAGAGGGAAATAAGGCGGCCTAAGTGAGAATAATTCGAGAAATCCCATTTGAAACAAATGTATGAGGCCTTTTTAGTCCAACATAGAAAGACCAATTAAAACAAAAGACAAAATTCTTTCCAAGAAGGGAGAGATCAACCAACATCTTGCCATTAGAATCAGAAGCTATAACAGTAGACGAAACTTCTGGAACTAAAGAAGAGTTAACAAACTTTGAGTTGCAACCCAAATTCACACAACCATGCTGATGACACTTTTTGAAAGGATGAAGAGGAAAATGACATAAAAAGAAAAATTTCTTACGATCTTCCAAAACTACCTGTTTATCCCATATGCCATGCACTGTTTTAATTTGAACATTTGATGGAATGATTTTAGACACGTCCATTAAAATCGAAAGCCTGACTGGCAAAGAAGGATTAGAAAAGAACTCCATATCTTGATTTTAAAAAATGCCCAATTTATTGCCAAGAATCTCAATAATGCACGACTCTCTATATTCTAGAGGTAAACCTTGAAACTAAATCCAAAAAGGAATAAATTTAACCTTGACCCGATTAGGGTTAAAATTCGGAGTCCACAAAGTTGTAAAGAGGCCATTTCCCTCACACATCCAGGATTTTTTCCAAAAAACAGCATTTCTAGAATCTTTATCAAAAAAAATGACCACAAAAAAACCATCCCCTTTATCTAAATAAAAAACTTGATTGGAACTGACCTATGTATTAAAAACCCAAGATTTTAAAAACTCGAGATCTAGGAGAAAATTCCAAAACTTACTAAACAAGGAAACATCCTTTAAATCTGAGATCTGCGGATCAATCCTGGAATGTGGCAAAGTAACCTCGACACGAGATGGATTTTTCTTCCTTTTTTTCCCCTTTGATGGCCAATTCTTACCAAAGTGATCATGAATAGAAGAATTAGCATTTCGAGGGCATTGAATGTGACTTGGAACTGACCGGTCAGAAGAAACAGATTTACAACCACAACCTAAATCCACCGGAAAAGGAACCTTAGGTTTAGAGGTTAACTTCTTTGGGAAGCCTTCCTGAATAGGAAGGGCAATGGATTTGGGGTACGAAAGAGGGTTAGGTTCCGAAAATTTTGGACATGCAATGGGGATGGTATTCGGGAAAGTGGACGGAACAGGGTTCGGCTTTGGAATGAAGGGAGTACCTGGAGAAACATGGGATGAGTGACGCCCAGTCGTAACATCCGCCTACAAATGAGAAGAAGATGAGGACAAAGGAGGTGATTCATAGATTTCAAAGATAGGTTGTTTTCCTTTGATGAGAGATTTCTTGAAATGAGAATTACGACTAGCAAGCAGGAAAGCATGAGAGTCCTTAACCCACTTCCCATTTTGAAAAACAGATCCAAGAGAGCCTTTGAAATAGTGAAAGTTGGAGGAAGAGCCTTGGCCACTAGAAAAAAACCTAGATCTAGAAAAACCAGCATTACCGAAACCACCCTTATTGTTAGAGGAACCGGGACAAGATTGGGGATACCAAGAAGGACCTTTGAAAGGAGCAGAGCGGGGAAATTGTTTTGAAAACCTAGGTCTTGAAGAACCAGCATTACCGGAATCAACCTTATAAAAAGATAACCCAGCATTATCGAAACCAGGAACAGAGTGGAGAGACCTAGAGGGACCAGAGGCCTTAGGAAGAGCAGATCGGGAAACCCTAGAAGGACCAAAAGGGCCCTCGGGAAGAGCAGAGCGGGGCAGATTTTTTGAAAACATAAAATTTTTGATTTTTTGCTACTGCATCATGCGGTCCCATTTTTTTTTTGGAAAACAAGGAAGGGGAAAAATTTCTTCAACTTGTATGAATATCATTAGGTTTAGGTGTATCTATACATGTACCACGATTAATTTGGGGTCTTGAGCTCTCACCTTGGGTATGATGGTTATCACTAGGTACTATATCATTATCATTGTGTTTTTCTATATTTAATTTCATTTGTAACCTAGTAATGGGTGATATGAAAAAAAAGTCTAATTTTGGGATGGGGTTTTTATATTTTTTATGTTTTTGGGTATTTATTTGGATTTGTATGATTTTTTTTATTTTGGGAGTTTTTTGGAATTTTGGGATTTCAATTTTTTTTTGTATTTTGGATTTTGTATTTTTCTTTTGAACTTTTAAGACTTTTGGTTCCTAAGGATAAAGGTGGAATTATAAAGATAGATGATGTTTGACTAAATTTCAGGATGTGGATAGTTTTGATGATTAGTTTATAAAATAGTAGTTAGGTGTGGGTTAGTATGAAATTGTTGGAAATCATGTCTCAAATTATTGGCTTGATATCCTATTAGTAGTATCGTGTGTTTGTTCCTTTATTGAGTTGACTCTCCTTTGTCGAGGTGACCTTATTCTGTGTCTCCTCAATGGACTGATATTACTTCTTTCTTTGGCATGGTGTATGCTTTTTCGACAAGAGTTAATCACTTCGAAGGGAGTTTTCTTAATGTCTCCTTGAAACTTCAATGAGAGTTTATCAGAGTGACTTTGTTGTTTCACCGGGACATTGAGTCATGTCTCCTCGACATGCCAATGGAAGGTTGGTGACTCTAGTTGGTGGGACTTCATGAGTTCGAAGAGACTTTGAAGATAGTCTCTTCGACGAGTCGATAAGCCGATGACTTATGGAGGTGACATGGTGAAAGGGACCACATGGAGTAGTATGATCCTCATCGAAGTGACATCCTTGTTTCGGTGGGGGATGATGGGTTGTCTCATTGAAATGGCGATAAGCATAAAGTTGTGTAAATAGCCAGCCTGCGGGTGCCTTGGTGGGACCTGATCATGCAAAGCATAAGAGGGAGGATTGGATGAAGCTGAAAGAAGATGGGTGAATGGATGTTTTGGCATATAGTGAGATTGTCGGAGTGACTCAGTGGATTTAAA
The DNA here is from genome assembly GCA_007115665.2 of Sequoiadendron giganteum. Taxonomy (NCBI): domain Eukaryota; kingdom Viridiplantae; phylum Streptophyta; class Pinopsida; order Cupressales; family Cupressaceae; genus Sequoiadendron; species Sequoiadendron giganteum. Next base: position 566,622,977 of record CM021102.1, on the reverse strand, counting down.
GAGAGATTGAATAGAGTCTCTTCGATGGTCTGATATGGAAAATAGTTAGACTGTTTACTGCAGTTACTTGGGAATCTGAATCAATCAGTTTCATGGTGACTTTAAAATGTAACAAATGTTGGATTAACATTGTACATTCTATAACATTGAGTGAGTATTAGTTATTCAAATTGAACTGTAGCAAGGTTGATCAGGGAAATGTTATGGTGCTAAGATTGATACTATGAATTAATGCCTGGAAGCACAATTCTATGACTTTTTATGTAAATTTTATTTTACTGTAATACAAAGTGATCTTGCTTGGTGTGCGGTTTTTTCTCTCGTAAGGGTTTTCCCACGTAAAACTAGTGTTCAATTATGTGTGTGTTATTTTAATTTTATATTCGGTTACTTCTAATTGTGCATCTTAATGAATTGTAACTTGAAATTGAGCATCATTTCTGCATTTCTCTTCTAAGAATTGGCATTTTTGCACTCTTCTTTCCTTACAAGTGGTATCAGAGCCTGACCAGTTGTCTTATCCTTATGTGTAGGATAGGTTTTTTGTGCTAATTCTATAGTGGGATTTTTGTAGAGGAATCTAGTAGTCTAGATTGTAGATTGAGATGGCAAGCACATCAGGAAGGGTAGAAATTGGAAATTCTAATTGTGGAAATTTTGAGTTATGGAAACTCAAAATGGAAGACCTGTTGGTGGATAAAGATCTCTGGATTTTTTTGTTTGGATTTAAACCGTCAGGTATGAAAAAAGAAGATTGGGACCTCACTGATAGAAAAGCTAGAGGGTTGATAAGACTCTATCTGGAAGATTATGTTTGAGCTTAAACGTCCATGAGGAGAAGACTGTATCTTCATTATGGAAGAAAATTAGTGACATTTATCAAGGGAAGTCTCTAGTGAATAAATTATTTCTAAGGAAGAATTTATACTCCTTGAAGATGGAGGAAGGAGCATCTATAGCAGACCATCTGAATTCATTTAATATGATTGTTGCTAAGTTGGCATTTGTAGGTGTAAATATTGATGATGAGGATCAATGTATGCATTTGTTGTGTTCCTTGCCTAACATGTGGGACCATCTAGTGATGGCTATTGGAATTACAACAACCAATTTCAAGATGGAATGTGTGGTTGCTTCGTTATTGCCAGAAGAAATGCAAAGGAAATATTTTGAGATGGCCAAGGAGGCTCTTGTTGTTCAAGGTAGATCAAAGGACAGAAGTAGGAAGAAAGACAAGAAGTATAAATCCAAGTCTGAAGGGAGATCAAAGTCTCCAAGAAAGAAGTCCAAGGTGAAATGATGGAATCATGGGAAGACTGGACATATCTGAAAGGATTGTAAAGAGGAGAAAAAGAAGAACAACAACAACTCTTCGGATAATTATTCTTCTCAGAGTGACATGGATTCCTTCATTGTTGTCTTAGCAACCCAGGCATCAAATGATGTCTGGTTGATTGACTTAGGTGCATCTTTTCACATGACATCTCACAAAGATTATTTCATGAAGTATGAAAAGTATGTTGGTGGAAAGATGTATTTGGCAAATGCGTCATCTCTTGAAATTGTTGGTTGTGGAAGAGTCGGAATTCAATTCCCTGATGGAAGAATCAAAGGAATTGATGGTGTAATGTTCATACCACGTCTGGATTGTAATTTTGTTTTTGATAGTAAGCTAAATGATGTTGGCGTGCAAGTTACATTCTCGAGTGGTGGCTACGAAATGACTAGAGCCTCATTAGTATTGACCAAGGGTACACGTATTGGAACTCTATACAAGTTGGGCGCATGTGTTATTCAATGTAACAATGTCTTTGTAATGTCAAACAAAGTTTCTAGTGTAGGGAAGGAGAATTTTGTTCCTCTGGGTGCAAACCCTTTGGAGATGAAACTCCCAATAGAGAAAACCATGTTGTGGCATCATAGACTCGGTCACATAGGAGAAAAAGGCTTAAAATCCTTGAAAAATAAAAACCCGGTTGAAGGGCTTGATGATTGTAACCTTGAGTTCCATTTTTGTGAACATTGTATATATGGAAAGCAACATCGTGTTTCCTTTTACTCTAGTCCTCATAAATCTTTTGGTATACTAGATTATATCCAATCTGATGTATTTGGTCTAGTGAATGTTCCTTCATTATCAAAGTCTAAATATTATGTTTCTTTTATAGATGATTATTCAAGAAGGGAATTTATGTATTTTCTAAAAAGTAAATCAGAAGTGTTCAGTCAATTTAAGGAATTTAAAAACTTGGTAGAAAATCAAATTGGAAGAAAAATTAAATGTTTGAGGATGGATAATGGCGATGAATTTTGTTTTGAAAATTTTGAAAGGTATTGTAAAGACCATGGGATCAAAAGGCATAAAACTACACCTTACACTCCAAAGCAAAATGGATTTTCTGAAAGGTTAAACAAAATGTTGATGGAAAGGGCAAGAAGTATGTTGAGCAGTGTTGGTCTGGAGCAGAATTTCTAGGCTAAGGCTATTGCTAAATCATGTTAATTGGTAAATCAGTCTCCCTCTTCAACGCTTGTGGACAAAATGCCTATGGAAGTCTAGTTTGGTTAGAAGCCCTCTCTAACACATATTTGAGTCTTTGGTTGTGAGGCATATGTTTATGTGCCTAATGAGAAAAGATGTAAACTGGAGAACAAGGTTGTTAAATGTATCTTCATTGGCTATTAAATTGGTGTAAAAGGATACAAGCTTTGGAATCCTTATACTGAAAAGGTAGTATACAAAAAAAGTGTAATCTTTTGAGAGTTGAAACCTTCTACAGTGGATCTACAGTCACAGATAAAAGAAGACAAGGAAAAAGTAAATGAAATTCCTCTTACACCAAAAAAATAAGAGCTACGAACTCCATGTGTACTTGAATCTAAGGAGATCTCAAGTAGTTCTGAGAGTTTTGAACAAGAAAAAGAACCACAATGTCAATCTCAGCCTGTCAGGAGGTCTACATTGGAGAAGCGACAACTTAAAAGATATGGATATTCTATGTTGGATTCAAGTTATGCCTATGCTTTGATTACTAGCACTGATGAGCCTAGGACTATGAAAGAGGCAATTAAAATGTATAATTCAAATTCTTGGTTAGAGGCCATGAATGAAGAAATGACATCATTGAAAAAAAATGAAACCTAGGATTTGGTACCTTTGCCTAAAGGTCAAAAACCTGTTGGTTGTAAATGGGTATTTAAAAAGAAAATTGGTCTGGATGGCTGTGTGGAGAAATATAAAGCTAGGTTGGTCGCAAAAGGTTATTCTAGGTAGAGGGAATTGATTATGGAGAAATATTTTCTCCTGTAGCTAAGCTGACATCTATCAAATTTCTATTGTCACTTGCAGTTGCACATGACTTAGAGATTGAGTAGATGGATATGAAGACATCGTTTCTGAATGGAGATTTGGAAGAATAAATTTATATGTCCCAGTCAGAGCACTTCAATGAAAGAAGTAAAGAAAATCTGGTTTTCAAGTTAAAGAAATCTCCATATGGTTTAAAACAATCACCTAGAATGTAGTACCAAAAGTTTGGCACGTTTGTGTTGTTATTGGGACTCGTAAGATCAAAATTAGATCATTGTGTGTATTTTAAATCTGAAAATGGTCGGTTGCTTATTATTGCCCTATATGTGGATGGCATGTTATTCGTTGCGAATAGTAAGGGTATGATTTTTTATTTAAAATCTCAGTTGTCAACACAGCTTGAAATGAAAGATTTAGGTGCAGCTAGGTATATTTTGGGGATGGAAATCAAAAGGAATAGAGATGGTAGAAAAATTTGGCTCAATCATAGTAAGTATATCAATTTTGTCCTTGAGAGATTTAATATGACAGATTGCAAGCAGTTAGTTATTCCAGTGTTACAGGGAACAAAACTTTTTGTTGAAGATCACCCAAACTCTCCTATGGAGATGGAGGACATGGCTAGGGTGCCTTGGCTAGGGTGCCTTATGCGAGTGTAGTTGGAAGTTTAATGTATGCAATGGTTTGTACTAGGCCAGACATTTCCCAAGCAATGACAATACTTAGTCAATTTATGGCTAATCCAGGAAGACCACATTGGGATGCTATGAAAAGAGTTTTCAGGTATTTGAAGGGTACCTCTGAGTATTCTTTATGTTATCATGGTAACTTAGGTGGGTCACAAGATCTGTTAGTATTCGTGGATATGTGGATTCTAATTGGGCAGGGAACATTGGTAGTAGAAGATCCACCAGTGGATACATATTCAGGTTACATGGCGATGCAGTTAGTTGGATGAGCAAGCAGCAGGTTGTAGTCGCTTTATCTACTACGAAGGAAGAGTATATGGCAGCAACACACACTTGTGAGGGAGCCACTGGCTCAGATCTTTGTGTTCTGAAATTGGTTTTAATGCAGGGAAGATTACTATTTGCTATGATAGTCAGAGTGTTATTTATTTGGAAAAAAATCCCACTTTCCATGCCAGGATGAAGTATATCGATGTTTAATATCATTTCGTTCGTGATATGGTGGAAGATGGAAAGATTAATTTGGAAAAGGTGAATACTCTTGAGAATGTTGTTGATGCATTGACTAAACCTGTGAGCACAGAAAAGTATAGGTGGTGTGCCAGTTTAATGAGCCTTGGAGCCTATAACATTCAGTAATTTCGAGCTCTAGTAGAAGCGAGTAAGTCTTTGTCAAGTGGGAGCATGTTGGAAATTGTGCCTCAAATTACTGGCTTGTTATCCTATTAGTAGTATCATGTGTTTGTTCCTTTATTGGGTTGACTCTCCTTTGTCGGGGTGACCTTATTCTATGTCTCCTCAATGAACTGATATTACTTCTTGCTTCGGCGTGGTGTATGCTTTGTCAAAAAAAGTTAATCACTTCGAAGGGAGTTTTCTTAATGTCTCCTTGAAACTTCGATGAGAGTTTATCAGAGTGACTTTGTTGTTTTTTCAGGACATTGAGTCATGTCTCCTGAACATGCCGATGGAAGGCTAGTGATTCTAGTTAGTGGGACTTCATGAGTTTGAAGATAGTCTCTTCGACGAGCCGATAAGTTGATGACTTATGGAGGTAACATGGTGGAAGAGACCACATGGAGCAGTATGATCCTCATTGGAGTGACATCCTTGTTTTGGTGGGAGTTGATGGGTTGTCTCTTCGAAATGGCGATATGTGTAGATCTGTGTAAACAACCAGCCCATAGGTGCCTTGGTGGGACCCGATCATGCTAGGTAGAAGAGCAGGGATTGGATGAAGATGATAGAAGATGGGTGACGGGATGTTTTGGTGTACAATGATATTTTTAGAGTGACTCGGTGGATTTGAAGAGAGATTGAACAGAGTCTCTTTGATGGTCCAATATGGAAAAGAGTTAGACCGTTTACTACAACTACTTGGGAATCTAAATCAATCAATTATGTGGTGACTCTGAAATGTAGGACGATGTTGGATTAACATTGTACGTTCTATTCTTCTAAAACCTTCAATAAAATCCCGATTTGGGTTTGACTTCCTAATCTTCCACTCCATCTATGGACTCCCTTTTAGAGGAAATGGGTGAGGCTCTTGGTGATTTTTTGTTGGTGGATGATGCATCTTCTGATATGTTTCACTCTACCTTTTCCCGCATATTGGTTGAAATGGATACTTCAAAAGGGTTGCCTGCCGAAATTCTACTTAAAACTTCTGAGAGTTCTTGGGTCTAAGCTTTGGACTATGAGGGGATTCCCTTTCGATGTAGAAGATGTTTCAAAACAGGTCATGTTGCTGCTCAATGTGGTTTTGAGAAAAAAGCCATGAAGGCCACATGGTGGAAAGATGTTTCCCCGCAACACTACACGATTATGAGGGATGTTGAGCAACCAAGGAGCTTCTTTGAGGTTGTTGCTCAGGAATCACAAGGCCTTGAGGCTTCCTCTTTGGCTATCTCTAATGGTGGGATTGTTGATGCTTTGCAAGACAACAATGTTGCGCCCCCTTTTGAGGTTGAGAGTGGGCCTTTGGCTGCCACTTCTTGTGACAGTGTTCCGGCTATCTTTTCGGGTGGCTCTCCTAATTTGGCCACGCCTGCTGAGAGGAATACAAATGAAATCTTTAAGATAGCGGTTGCTGGCTTTCCTCCTATGGACAATGGTGTGCTGGCTTGGCTTGATAAGCTAGCGCAAGTGGAAGAGGGTTGGATCAATGTAAAGGGAAAAAAAGACAAGTCCTCTAAACCTCCTTTTGGCATGACTCTTCGCTCCCACAAGAGCAATTATAAATGTAAATCTTGATGATTTTTGGTTGGGGAGCTGATTTTTGGCCGGTTGCTAGCCTTTTTATCCTTGGTTGTTTGTGCTTTCATGTCTTTAAGTTTTGACAACCTTCTGGTTTAGGGTTCCAGATCCATTCAAAATCTGCTTGTAAAGGGTTTCGGGGTCCCATCAAAACCTTTTTTGCCTTAATCAAAAACATTGTACGTTCTATAACATTGAGTGAGTGTCAGTTGTTTGAATTGAACTGTAACGAGGTTGATCAGGGAAATGTTATGCTACTAAGATTGATACTGTGAATTAATGCCTAGAAGCATAGTTCTATGACTTTGTATGTAAATTTCCCTTTACTATAATACAAAGTTATCTTGCTTGGTGTGTGGATTTTTCTCCCGTAACGGTTTTCCCATGTAAAACTGATGTTCAATTCTGTGTGTGTTGTTTTAATTGTCTCTTTTGTTACTTGTAAATGTGCATCTTAATGAATTGTAACTTGAAATTGAGTGTCATATCTGCATTTCTCTTCAAAGAATTGGCATTAGGAAGGCATTGCCGCACTCTTCTTTCCTTACAGAAATAATCATTAATGTGGAAGATAGATGTGTGTGACCTACCTTTCTAGTACTAGGGATTTATGTGGCTTATGTGATTATTATGTGATCCTTGTGGATAGTTTTTTTATTATGGGATGTTTTGTTACCATGGATTTTGATTTTTGACATATTTTGATGTTACCATAGATAAATTATACTCATGCATGTATGTTTATCCTCATCGATTATAATATTGTGGTAATATGTGAATGATTGAACTAACTTGATGATCTTGATTATTGTTATTTTATGAGTGGTTCATTTTATGACTAGATAGATTATGATGTTCATCACATAGTGAATTTGTGATCAATTATCTTTGAAGTTGATCTATTGATGAATATGATATTGGTAGTATGGGATGAATGTATGGAATGAGATCATTTTGAAATGTCACTATAGAGATATAATGTTATTACATTTCATGCTTCGATTTTGATTACTGATGATGAATTAACAATTGCAATTTAGTGTGCAGGTTTAGTCCATGACCAATGGACCCAGGGAAACTTCAAGGTGGCATATTGTTTGTGAAGCCGACCTAACCTATTTGAAGAGGTTAAGGTCTTGTGTGTGTAGTTCCTTTGTGATGTGGATTTGTTTGTAATGTGCTCGTATGATTATGCTTGGTAGTGTTTAGTGTTATGTCCTGTGTAAGCTTGGGTGTGAGTGTCATGAAATGGTAATGGGTTGTTGTGTGTGTTTTGAATTTAATTTTATGTTAAAACCAAGTTTTAAAATTTGATTTAACATGTCTAAATTATGTGTTATGGTCTTTTCATGGACCTAATTCATAGGGCTTGGACTTAGGAACATTTTTATGAGCTTAGAATTTAATTTTCATGTTTTATGACCCCTTTTGGATCCTTTTTGGTTTGTGACAACACTCAACTTGGACTAAAGCAAGTATCTTTCAAGCATGCCAAAAGAACCTTCACACCAAAAGTGTGGAAGTTGAGGTAGTGGGAGATGAGAGATCAATTGTGGAGGTGACACTTGTCACCTTCACAATTCAAGATGGAGGATTAGGGTTTCATAATGATGTTTTGATTTTTAGAGGCATTTTTCCTTGGGATTCATTCATTCTTGCTTACTTTTCTTTGCTATCAACTTTGAAAAGAGAGAGAGAAGAATGTAGAAGGTGGTTGGGTGAAGATGGACTTGGAATTGCTATTGGGATTCTTCTCCAACTTGTTGCCAAATTGAGGATAAATCATGTTGGTGTTTCTTTCTTATGTTTTTGATGAAAATATGTGATAATGTAAATTTTAGTAAAGAAATGGTGTTTTCTTTTTCTAGTTTTTGTTATGTTTTATTTGTGTTTAGTGTGATAGAAGTAAATCTACCATATTATGGTGATTTTTCTTCTTGTTTAGGGTTTGAGTAGGATAGATGTCCCTTGAGGGGAGTTAAAATAAAGGGGTAAGAGTACCCATATTTGTTCATGTACATGGCATTGTGTTAAATTTTATTTGTTGGAGAACGGGTTGTAGGAGTATGAAGTTGGAGGAGTTTTATGTGAAGAGTTGAAGGAGTTGAGCGACTGATTATACAAAAAAAAAATTGTTACTACCCCTCATGTTGATGTCCCTACTCCCCCTTCTCAAGGCTCTTGGACAAGAGCCTTTGTGTTATGTTATTTGTGATGTTTACTCCCCCTTCTCAAGGTTCTTGGATAAAAGCCTTTGTGCTATGTTATTTGTGATGTAAACAACCTGTATGTGACCATTTGTGTTGATTTTTGGGCATAAATGTTTGCTAGAAATGTTCTTGTATTTTGCTGCAATATTATGTGACTTATAAAAAAATATGTGTTGAGTGAACACCCTGTCACCCTTGGGTTTCCCCTAGCTTCGTGGTGGGCTGTTACAGTCCTAGGTTGGTATGTGAGCTCCCACTGATTATGGAAAAATGTTTGTTGTTTACATGCAGGAATTTAACCAAGCAAGAGAGCTTGTTATAAAGAGATTTTGGTTCTATCATCAATATTTATTTTACTAGTGTTGCAACAAGATGAGTTGTTGTTGTTGAATGTGTATGTAAATGCTTCTATGAGTTTTTACAAACTTTGTTACTACTGCAAATAGTTCTACTCAGAAAAATAATAAAGTCTTATTGTGTTAGAATATAAATATGTAATAAGTAATTGTATTCAGCTGTTTGAAATCTCCTCCTTGTATGTCAAGCTTCATTATCTTTAAATGTTGGGTAATGGCTAGCCTGTGATGTGCATTTTAAATTAAGCCTTCTTGTTGGTTGAGATGTAGGCCCTGCAAAATAAAATTATTGTGATGATGTCAATGTTTTCATGGTTTTCGATCATTGTTGCAATTGTAAGTCATGAAGTACAAAACTGTGGTTTACATGTGAGCTTTACTACTGTAGTAAGGAAATAAATTATTCTATCAAGTATTACTTATTTTTCTCTAAAAAAAGAGCTGATTTCAAATGAGTTAAATAGGGGTTCTATATTCATTTTATGTCAATGATGCACAAAAATCTCATTTCATATTTTGCTTTTACCAAATCTGTACCATTTCAAAAAAAATCTGTCATTTGATATTGTTGAACTTCATGCATTAGAGAATATAGAAGTGAAATAAGTAGAATGAAATTTTTGTCTGTTGCTCTCTTTTATTCCCAATGAAATAGGGATTTTCAGTTCTTAAGCAGAGAAAAGAAAAATGGAAAAATTGTATAACCAAATAGCACATAGGTATTACTTATATGATGAACTCTTTTGAACATCCTCCAAAGATAGTAGTGCAATCATAACCTGCCAGTCGTTGGTCTCCTGAATAGCATTAGAAGCATGTTTTTTTTCAAAACAAAGAAGAGGATAGCCAAGAAACGCAGTAACAAACAATATTATACAAAAAGTTTTACAAACAAAAGAAATTTTTAAGAAAAACAGAAAAAAATGAGTAGGAGGCGACCCTTATAGCAGGGCGCAGCTCCATTAAAGGAGTCACGGCTCCTTTGGGGAGGCTGCGGCCTCCTCTAAGGGGTCGGCCTCTTTAAACTCTGCATTTTCCTTCTTTCAGCACAAGCAAAGGCAGATTTAACTTATCCTGCATCAGTCCGATTTCACTCCTCATGTCATTTTCCCTATCACCGCCATTGCTGCCTGTTGCCTGCACAAGAATAAACAAAAAAAATTAGGGTTGGGAAAATTATAGTCGCTGGTCTACGGCTACGGATCTGAAAGGATGGTAAAACAAAATTAAGGAATATTTTTTAAATGCCATATGGATAATTTGAGTGTAGGCGCCAATATACATTATAATCTCAAATCCTCCGCCTGATCGCCACGTAGGACTCAAGCCTTCGTAATTAGGGGAAAGGGTTGTATACTTAAGAGTATTCAAAAAGATTTGCCATTTTTCATGTCCCTATGAATCCTTTAAAAGATGATGACAAAAATTAATAAAAGATCAAAATTTTATAATGGAGTTCTCACTTTGAGAATCTATTTAATACAATTAAAATAATAAAAAATTCAATCTTATAATTGATTTACATGAACTTGATTTGAAATAAAATAAGATTTTAGGAAATTTTTAACCTAAGTTTGAAGGATTATTTTGGAAGGATAATAAAATCTAATAATAAAAAATAAAAAATTAATTAGTTACATATAAACATGCTTATAAGTTTGTATAACTATGACAACTTTTACATATTAATCAATAATAACTTAAAATGGGAATTGAGGATACTCACCTTTCAAACAAACGAATTGATATATTTAATCTCTCTGTGAATAATATTAATCCTAGAGTAGAACATTTAAAATGAGAGATATTAAAGCTAATGTCAATAATGACATTTAAATAATAGCATTGATAATATCAAAGTAACAATAATAATAACAACCATACCAATATTAGTATACAAAATATTAATAATATTAATGTGGGTTGATTTGTATAACTAGTAGTTATACTAAAGTTATTTTGATATAGGATCATTGTCTTAGATGTTTATATTAATGGCAAGTGGACATGAATGTTAGCATTCATTACATAGTGATTAATATTAAAATTAATAGCAATATTGATAAGTAATGTCAATATTAATATTTGAAGATATCTTTAAAGTTATAAGAAAGACTTGTTAATACCAATTAATTTTATTTGTAATCAAACAATACGGATTTCAACATTTTGGGGAAAATTATAATGATATTAATATTGAACTTAACGTTAACATCGATAGTAATACTAATGTCAAACATTTAATTTATAGTGATATTAATTATAACATCAATATTGATAATGATATCAATAATAGTACTTAATATAGTTTATAATAATAATAATATTACTATCAATGTCATAGAATGACATTAACATTATTCATAATAATCCTATTGTATTAACACTACTAGGTTCCTCATATGTGAAGAAATATTAAAAGGAAAAAATGTTAACGTTAGTATTATAGCTCAATTAATAATAGTAATGGTATCATTACTAAATTGAAATATAATAATAAGGTTAATATGTGAGTCATCAATAGTAAGACTACTAATGTTAAAACAAGATTCAATAACATCTCAAGGGTTCCATCATCTCAAAACCATGTTGAATGTACACAAAATGACTAAGAGGGGGGGTGAATCAATTGTACATTAAAACTTCAAAACCCTCATAAACATTTAGATTCGCATCAACTTAATTAACCCTTAATCTATTATAATGATTTAGCATGAAAACAAATAACTGAAAACTGAAACACATCAACACCATGCACAATAGAATACCAGATTTACGTGGAAAGCCCAATAAGGGAAAAACTACATTGAGGATTAGCTCACAATATAAAGTAATTGCATTGAATACAAAGGGCTCACTGCCAAAGGGTTCACTTCACAAAAGAAAGAAGGGCTCATTGCCAAAGGCTCACTGCCAGATTACAAAAAAGAAGAAAGAAGAATGTTACAGTGAGAAATCCATCTCAATACAACAGAATATATCTACCACAACATCCACTGGTAGAATTTGGAAAATAAATGACTACATGGCTAAAACTTGTAGTCATGACAACTAAAAATGACTAAATTCTAGTCATTTTTTGCAACACGGATATAAATGACTAATTTGATCTTCATGTAAAAACATAGCTATAAATGACTAAATAATTAGTCACACAAATAAAAATTAGACAATATGATATTAAAGTGGTTAATTAAAAAAATATTTTAAATTGGGAAATTATTGGGGGGAAATAGAAAATAAAAGAAAATATGGGCACCAAAAATGAAATGGAGGAGGCTTTCAGTTTTGACTTTGTGAGATTCATGCATCATAGAGTTAGGGTTTTGTTGTCATTTCATGCCACCCTTTGATGACCCATCACTGATATCTGATCTGAGAAATTCCCCATGGTCCATCTTGCATGTTTTCTCCTTAAAGGTTTCCCAAATTTTGTTGTCCTAGAATTTTGGGTTTTCGAGATGTCTCTTACTTGCTTACCTTGCATGCCTTCTTCATTTCTCCATTCCTCCTTCCTTTCCCTGTTTTCTTCTGATTATTTTCAAGTCTCGACTTTTAGCCTTACCCTTTACACCTTACCTGATCCCTCTCCTCTTCCATTTTCTCCTTTCTCATTTTGGCCTTTAGCCTTCCCTCTTTCCCCTTCACCCCTTTCACTTTTCTTCTATCGGCCTTCACTCTTCCCTCTTACCGATCACTTTGCATTTGGTAAGGCTTCGGTCTAACCTCCAACCTCCGACGGTTTGAGGTCCGACCTCCGAAATCTTCTTCGAGCCTTTTGTTTTCTTCCTTCTCCTTCCATTTTCTTTCTCACCGATGCCTTAACTCCAAAATCCAACTAAGTTTCTAGATTTTGGGTTTCGCCATTCGACCTTCCCATTTACCTCTTACCCTTCATCGGTAAGAGGTATCTCATCCTCCCAACCTCCGACCTTTGATGGTCTGAAGTCTGACACCTGCTGTCTCTTCTCTTCATCGCAATTTCCTCCTCACTTCTTCCTTTGTCATGCAGTGTGTGGTAAGGCTAACACCCAACATCCAATAGGAAAACGCCCAACCCCTGAAAAAAGCATTTTTGAGGCTTTGAACCATTTTTCAAGCTTGTAAAGGCTTCTTTTCGAGCTTGACACCCCGACCTTCTCGCATTTGGCATATTTTTTGAGAGACATTTTTTAGGCTTGATTTGACTTTTGAGTGCCCATATCTGATTCCCAGGCTTCACATATGACTTTAATGCTTTCTCTTACTACTCCTCACCTTCTACAAGTGGATTTCATGGGCGCCCATGCCCATTTATTGCTCTTTGTTGACTTCTTGGTGGATCTATGCCCTAGGTCACGATTCTCACAAATGACTCAATTTTTCACACCACAAGCTTCATTGATAATCCTGGTTAGGGTTAGGGTTGAGCTTTGTGTAACTTCTCATTTATGTCTGATCTATAAAGGAAAAAAACATATTCATTTTTAGGGTTCTTCCGCTGGCTCCTCTAAGGTTTTTCTTTTGCAGACTTGCATTTTGCATCTCTACCATTGTAAAGATTGGCTTTTTGCATCCACATTAATGAAATCGTTCAAGTTTTCCTCTTCTCAACTCTTTGGTGTTTTTATAAGTCATTACCTTCATATTTGAGTGTTTATTTTATTTTCATGCATGTATGTTTGTGATTAAATAGTTTATAGTTGCTAGTTGTGAAACCCACTTTCCCTCCAACACCTTGTCAAACCCTAGCCTTCATGTATGCCTTTGAAAATTGACCAAATAGAGATTTGTGAAAGTCCCCTTACCCCTCTTCAACGATGTGTTGTGCAATCTTGGTTAGGAGGAAGAGACCTTTCTATTTTGGTGTATCACCTCCCTCTCATTTTCATGTTCTCCTTCTCCCCTTTTCCTCATGAGTTGTTAGTGGTAGGATTTCATGTGTTGGGTTGGAGCAACACATTGCACTGGGATTAAAAAAACAATTCGGCCTTCTTTGGAGATTCGACCTCATATGTGCAAAGGTCCCATACCTTGAGGTTATTTCCATTGTTTCATTAGAATGTTGAGTTTTGTGCTCAACAAAGTGGGTGCAATTTCATGTGACAATAGGTTTCTTTGTTTTGGTGTTAAAGGAGCTACAATGTTGGATTTGGCAGCATGTTGCCGAAGCTCCAAACAGATTTCCTACCATGTTGCAGCATAGTAATCAAGGCATGTTGCAGAAGATAGAGGAAATATGGCATATAGCAGAGACCAAACAAATGTAGTGGCAATTTGGGGAAGGCTAGAGAAGTTTCAATTACGCCTCCAATTGCATTTTAAAGCTCGACCCACATTGCAGAGATTTAAGGGAGTTTTGGCACATTTCTTGCATTGAAGAAGCTCCAGGCATGCATTTCTATCACCCACGTTGTTGGACTTGTGCATGTTTTCTCTCATTTTTTTGCCAAGTATTCTTGTGGGTTATCAAGGCCTTAACATTGTTGAAGTATTCAAAGAGCTAGTGTGAGGATTTGGGGTTTGTGAAATTTGTTCAAAAGCTTTTGAGTTTAATAATGAAATCCTTGGCTAGCATAGGAGAAACATTTGAGAGGAAAATAAGACTATGGGTTATGTTTTTAGATGTTTATTAAAATCTATAGATGTCATTAATGATACATGGTAGTCCTCAAATCCCATTTATTTTTGAAAACCTAGTTGGCTTCATCTTGAGAGATTATGTTTACCAAGTGCTAGGAAATAATGAAGAAATCAATCACAATAGTTATCTGATATGAGACAGGAAGATTAAATATCCTACGACTGCTTTCAAGTGTCTTTGATTGAGTTCCAAGTGACAGTAAAATATTGTTATTATATATATCTAAGGAGTCTAATTGGAGTTTAAGATAGTTGTCACATAGTATATGGTTGTCACACAATGTTTTTTTAGAATGAAAAAATATGGTAATAGCAGTCTTTAGGGGATTGAATGATATGGATTAAATAATAGGTGGAAGACAATGGTGTAAGTGGTAGAGTAATGCATGAATAAAAGGAAAGTTGTGTAGAACTCAGCAAGGATCAATAACCATCATCCAACATGTAGATAACTTTGATTGATAGAAGAAAAACACATAGTGAAATGTGTAAGACTTAGACAGTAACCTTATGTTTCATGATTGTATGGAGTGTAATGAATGTGAAATGCAGAGTGACGATGCCATTAAAATTATATCACAGTGGACAAACTTTTCTAGCAAGAAGCAAAGTTTTAATGTGAAGGACTATGCAAGTAAATAACAGTTTGAAGATTCTATGACGGCCCTCTGCATAGTCACTTTAAGAAGACAACCTTGGTGAAGGGAAGGGGTCAAGTTGCAGATGGTGGTGCAAAGTGTTTGGAAACAATGGAGTGCTTAAAGGTTCACATAGAATAACATGTGAAAAACAACATATCACTCCAACGATAAAAGGTGAGAAATTGGATAGTAGAATGAAGAGTTTGATGCAAGTAATAGGGGTTATGATAAACAAAGAAGCACAAGGAGATAATAAGTGCATAGAGGTAAGATGTTCATGGTAGAGTGGAAATGGCATGGCATGAAGTTGATTGTCCTCAAGTTCACAGACATAAGAAAAACCTATATGACTTATAAAAGAAAAGGAAAACTTGAAGATCTGCTTACATAATTAATGCATTTAGAAAACATATAAGTCTATTCTGATTATCAATTTGTCAGAATTTTTTTGTACATATGTCATATGAGCCTCAAATGCTCAAAATTTAAAAATTCAAATAAAAATTATTGAGTTGAATAGTTTTTTAATTGTTAGTAACTTACCATGTGGCAATAAAACAATATTTTTATAGTTATGGGAAAGTTCTCTCCTAGGGATTTTTACATTGAAGGAGTTTATTAACCAAAAAGAAAAGACTTCTGAAGAGGTTTGCATAGTTGCCATCTTCAGTTTGGCTCAATAATCAGTCATTATAACTGAATTCATCCATCCTAAAATTTATCTAATGAAAACCAAATGTCATAGCAAAAGAATATGAATACCATGACCTTTTCAATCATGAACTAGTGTTTGAAATGAACATATCTATCTACATTGAAATCATCTACCTAAAACAATTTCATGTTGTTGGAGAGAGCATGTCTGGACTCACAGTTTCATCAGCAGTCCCAACCCCTAATGGAGACAAGGCCCTAGAATGCATAGAGTGCTTCAATGAACCCATTTTTATCCAATTTGAATGATTCCTTATTATCACATAAAAGTCCTAGTTTTACTTAAAAAACCTATAACCCCAAATAACCCACCATTGATGTGGAGTGTAGTTTGTTGATTGTGAATCTTACTTATTAGAGATGCACCTTTTTATCATGTTTGATACAAATTAATCAGCAACAGAAGTCTTTACCTCACATCTGTTGCTTTCTAGTGTGCTCTAGTTTAGGGTTGACCATGAATGTGAAGTTAAATGTGTAAGTGGCCAAAATAATTTTTTAGTTATGACAAAATTTGCATTTTCTAGAACACATGTATCCACAAGTTTTTTTACCATTCATTGCATTCCCCACTCCTCCCAGACTTTCATCATTCAATTTTTTGGAGAAAATGCATTTAATTCTTAGTTCAGTATTGGAACTAGGTTTATCTAGTATGTAATTTGATACATATTTTTTGTTCTAATTTATTTTTAATGTCCTTTGTTCTTTGCAGCTAGTGTTCAAACTCTTTTTACCATGCCTAATCTTCA
Organism: Sequoiadendron giganteum; assembly: GCA_007115665.2. Classification (NCBI taxonomy): domain Eukaryota; kingdom Viridiplantae; phylum Streptophyta; class Pinopsida; order Cupressales; family Cupressaceae; genus Sequoiadendron; species Sequoiadendron giganteum. The sequence continues at coordinate 566,606,424 of CM021102.1, read as the reverse complement.
CATAATTGGGGAGGGTTGTGACACTACAAAAAAGTTGAAATGGTAAAGTAATTTTAGTAACCTTTTATGTTTTTACTATTGTAATGTAGGTTGTTTTCTGAGTGAGACATTTCATTAAATTTTGTGCCTTGTTTGTTACCAATACTAAAGTAGAATGATGTTATCATATGTTCCAATTTTATATTACAGCTTAAAAAGAACTAACATCTAAATTTGGGTCTTATTTTTTGACTTGGATCTTGGGTCATTTTGGCTTCAGAGTCTTTAATCCCTTTTTTGAAACATTACATGAGTTATTGTCATATTTCCTTAATGAAAGAATTTTAAGGACTCGAATTTTTTATATAATTGTAGGATGGTTAGCTAATTAATATTTTAAAATCTAATATAGAAATAGTTGAAATGTCAAGGTACTAAAGAAGTTCTCTTAAAAATTCAAATGAACTTAATATAGGAATTTTGATATTAATTCTCAAGGAATATTGAATATTCACAAAATTATGAAGCGATAGAACAATCTTATAGAATATTAACGACTGCTCATGCTTTTTAAGCTCTCAATTTGTCTTAATTTAGGTTTTGTGTCATTTTCCATTAATCTTATTTTTGTATTTATGATATGATGGGACACCATAGGTAATTTTGTAGAACTTATTTTTAAGGGCCTTATAGAACATGATTAATCCAGTTAATGTTTGTTATATGTGATTTGTGTCTACATTCTTAATGTTGGTTTTGGCTATACCTTTCTAATTGTTCCTTTTGGCATTCAGGTGGTTCATTCCTATGAATATTGTGTGTGGAATAATTTTTGGATCACTTGTAGGATTAGGTGTGGCATTATTTTTTCGACCACCAAAGGATTACTTCAAATTTACAATTGTGCAAATTGGAATTGGTACAGATCATTATCCATGTTTAATTTTATTTCATCTTTTTTTATTAGTATCACTGAGAACATGGGAATTTTGGAGATCAAATATTAGTTCAAAGATCCATAATGAGATTTATTCTATCCATTATAACAAATTGTTTATGATTTGAGATTCTTTCACAAAAATCCTTACCAATACTTAGATCTGCATTATCTTTGTCATGCATATGCATTTTTGGCCTATATAGAAATTTTGAATTGTTTTTGTCAGAATTAAAAGACATCAACTTGTCTTGAATTTGGCTCTTATCATGGTTAGCTAGTAGTCCCATTGCCAATTGCCTCAACCCTCTTTGTCTATTTTTGTGCCTCCTACTCTTCCACAATTTTTGCCTCTGCCTCCATATTTATTTGATCCAACCAAGAAAAGTCCATTGTAAATGTAGTCTCCATTATCTTGGTGTCCAAATCCAATTATGGATCAAGTTCATTTTTTTATTTACCTTCAGCTAAGTCTATGGCACAAATTTGGTAAATATTCCTGAGTTTGAATGAGTAGGGCCCAAAATATTATGATTCACAGTTGAGTCTCAAGTTTTTAAACAATCTCAACACTTGGTTTTTATTTATATTTATATTTTGTATTTTTAATGTTACAAGATTCCATATTATTTTATATGGATAAGGTACAGACTTGAAATGACAGTGATATCCTTTTCTTTTTTGCCATCTCATCTAAGAAAGAAATTTATGAAGTGACTTCGATGTTGAATATGCAGTCCTTTTAGATGCAATCTCATGGGAAGGACAGTGAAAACCACTATCAATGAATGCCAGATAAATCATAAATCTCATTTCAAGGAATACAATCAACTAAAGATAGTCCAGTGATCAAATGATAAAATATTGTCTTATCCATAAAGGCGGTGACAGTACTATTAAGGGGAAAGCTCCAAATATTGAATGATGTGTTATTTCACCTTATGAATATAACAGTCACTCCAAGAAGATCAAGGGACAAAAACAGGAAAGGTTGTGACCATCAGAAGGCTGCCACCCTATAAGTGGCATTTCAAATAGGGTAGTGTGAGAAAGGAACTGTCAAAGCTTCATGAGTATGTTTCAATGTGAGATGTCGTGATATCCCTAATACTTGTAGGCGAAGCAAACCTTGAGTTTGCTTTGTTTGGAACCAGTCCAAATGTTAGAGTATGAGAGTCATTTCTGAGATTGATGAGAGAGCGACATTAATGATAGAAGGTAACCTTAGTAGTCTACAAGTCAAGGATTTATGGAATATGAAGGGCATTGTAAAGATGTAATGACACTCCGCGTGCATAGAGGACAGTTAAATGGAGAAGATAGTCATGGGACTATCATAAGGAAAAGGATCAATTGTTCCATTTCGCAGCATATATCATTCTATTAATGGTGGACAGACTTCCATAAATAATGGTGAAGCAATATATCATGGATTGAATTCAAGAAACCCAAAATATTTCCTCAAAAAAATTACGATGCCTATGTATAAAGTTCCTATGTATGAAATCAAAAAAGGAAGATGGAAAAACATGACCTACAGTCACATAAGGCAGATTATCATCATAGATAGTTATTTTTGCCTCACAAAACATTGGTGAATCTAAGATTTATGTTTCTTAGGATAGTCTTTCATTTTATAAGTCGAAGGTAGTCAAGAGTTACATAATTGTTTCCTATTGCTCTGCACTTTGCATATTACGGTGCAACTACTTATCCAAATGGCCAAGCTTAGTGGGGTGTTTTTTGTGCTTAGAGGTTCCAAATTTGGTAATGCAAGAGAAGGAAATAATTTTAAGGATATAAGACATCAGATTTAGTTTCAGATGTGGATACAAGAGCTAAAAGGGTCTTGCAAGTATGGTAGTCCCATTATAATAGTGATAATGAATTTCAATGATGGCAGTCAGTCAATAAAGGCAGTTTGCAGTGAAGTTGGGACAGCCATTCCAAATAATGAAGGGGAATATTTGTGGTTTGGAAAGTGCATGACAATGATATGGAATGTCTAATGACAAAAACAATATCAAAAGGGCAGAAACATGTTCACAATTATTAAGGTTATTTTCACCATTCTCTTACCTTGATAGCACTGAACTCATCCATGTCATGAACTTTCATAACCCAATGACCATGAAGAAACACTACCCTAAAATATCATCAAGCACTGTCAATTTAGTGCTTAAACAGGGTTGCTACCTCTTGAGGAATAGAGGCTATGGTTTTTGTGCTCAGTGATAAGCCACTTCCTTCCTACACCTTGGACTTTGCATATCAATATGTCTGTTAAAACAATGCCATCAAACTGCCCATGCTTGATATGACACCCACTGTCTTTATAACCCAGTTGGTCATCCTTCATTGGCTTGACATTCTCTTCAATGCCTATTAACCTTGTTTCTCATTTAAGTCTCCATGATTGATCATTCATAGTCAACTACCCCTACACTTTTCAAGCTCTCTGCCTCCTCAAAACTCAGTGAAAACAATGGAAAAATTGACATTACACACACACTGCTACTAGGCACTTGGAAAGACTTCCCTACCCTCATGCCATCAAGAGTTCATAACAATAAATCAGTCTCCTGTATATTTAAGTCTTCATTTTGTTGCAACTCATAGCTATTTATTGGTTCCTCTCAAAGGATTGTCACCTCAATCCTTGCCATTAATGATTTCCTTAAGGCATAGGAACTGTCATCATTGAAATATATTCCCCCTTTTGCACATACTTAAAACCTGCTCTAAATGAAGATTGATTTAAGGTAAAAGATACTAAATATTCAAGAAAACAAATGAGGACTAAACTGAGAGCCAAAACAAATGATTTGCACTGAAAACTGCTCACTGTCACTCATGAACATGCTTGTGGAGATTATTCATTTGATGCACATTTGAAACCGCATGGATAGTCCTAAATTCATGGATGAAACTTGCTCCTTGGTTTGACCATTGTTCCTTGTTCCAAATATCATCACACCTTGATCTTGATACAACCTTTGGATGATTTCATGAAACTGCCACTGTACTAGTACTGCACTTAGCCACTATGATGAATGCATTGCCCTTCATTGTTACTACATTATTAAATGGTCTTATATGAAGGAACGACCTTCCCATTTCTTCAAGGATCAAACACTGTCCAAGGTTAACCCACTATCCTTTGATCAATTGTTTCTCATTAGCACTATCTCCATTACTCTTTTCATTGTGCTTTCAAAGGAAATATGCCATGAAACTTGGTTTTCATTGTATTTTCCCATGTCTAATACCTTGAGATGATATCATTTGTTGCAATATTTTCATGGCATCACGGTGGTTGTGACTGTCTTTTGTCTTCTTTACCATAAGTCTACACCACGCATTTCGCTTTGATTTGTCATTATGCTTTGGGTTTTTAATAGGAAGCTTGTCACTATGCCTTGCATATTGTCTTGCACTTGACCTGTCCCATGAGCCTCCACTGTCCAAAGTTTGAGTGCATAAGAAACTAAAAAATTCCTATTCCTTATTGTCTCCTTGAGCAGTGATCATGCATCCCCTCATACATATTAAGAAAAACCCTAACTTGTGCATAAAAGAGGAGAAACTCCCTCAATATGGAAAAACCATGTTAAAAAGGAATCGAAAAGAAGCAGACCTGCAACTTTTTCACATTGCAAAGTTGTAGTTTACTTCATAAACTAATATTTCCTTCCTTTTCTTGTCAAAAAATCAAGGAAACCTTGCATAGAAAGATTTTCACGTAGATTCTCCCTCCAAATCCAAAGTCAAAAATTGAAAACTTGTTCATCATAAAATCTGCCCGTGGGGTTTTATGAAAAGAAACCTCATAAAGGATTAATATTGCATTTTCTAATGCTTGAATGCAAAATAAAAGCTCCTTTGACTTTTACTTTGACTTTTGATATTATTATTTGAAGTATGATAATATTTAAATGGAACTCTTCTTTAAAATATGCTTTCAAAACTTGGAAAAAGTAAGGCTTTTAATATCATTTTTTTCCCTTTTTGACAATCTTCCTCTAAAGAAATATACACAGTCAGAGTAAAGTCAACATATGTGCAAGGACTAGTGGACTTAAAGGGTTTACAAGGTTAGTATCAAAGGCAGATATGAGAATTTCTAAGCCAGTGACAAAAGCATTTAATTCCAGCCTCAAGGCTCTTCAAAAGAGGAGTTGAAAGTAACTTTAATATAATACAATCATGGTAGCATCTACAAGAACAACACTTATGAAGTAGACAGAGAGGTCTACCAAGTGATAGTATCAGTTAGGAAATGTGTTACTAAAGTAATAAAATGGCATAGGATAGATTCAAGAGAACATGTGTCAAAGATAACCTTGAAGTTCTCCTATGCCTCCAAGAGGTTTTTGAGTAGTCAAAGACAGTTGCACACATGTCCTATTATCTTGCACATGGTTGTTGAGGTAGTTTGGGTGATCTGGAGACTAGTTTGAATGAATATAGCAGCAGTTGGAGCACTTATAAAGGAGGTTTGAACAGAAAAATGACATGTGTAAGCATCTAAGAGCAAATAACAGTTGAAAAGATCAACTTGTCTTTTTCCAACACCGCCAAGAACTTTCCAGTGCTTCAAAGGCAGTTTCAAACACCCAAGTTTTAAGGAAGCAGTCAACAATAGTCATAAAGGAAAAATTTTAATGAATTTTAAACCTGTCCTACTTTTCCTCTATTGTAGGATAGTCAAAAGTAGAGTTTACTTTCATTTTTCCTTAGTTCTTTTCACTTTTGGAAAAGCATTATAAGCTGAAACAAGATTCTTTCTATCTTTTGGTGCATTACAACTCAGAAAATTAGCTTCTTGCTCATTCTTTGCGCTATGTATTGTAAACATGAAGGTTTTTTTAGCAAAGAGAAAGCATTAATAACTTATTTTCAGATCTATGTGCTGTTTGTAAGCATTTTTTATCAATAAAACAAGTTTTTTTATCAGTTGATAGAAATTAATGAACAAAAATAATCAAATAAACTACCAAATGATAGCAATTAAAAATTAAAATGATTAAATTTACTACCAATTAATAAAAATCAGTCAATTAAAATGACTAAATATACTACTAATTGACATCAATTAATAATTAAATTAACTAAATATACTACCAATTGACAAAAATCAATGTTAATAAATATGACTAAATATATGACCAGTTGACAACAAAATAATGACTAAATATACTACCAAATCAATCAATCAAAACAACCAATAAATGACTAAAAATGGTTTAGTCATCAATTCACTCGTGTTATAAATGACTGGTAATAAACTACTAATGGTTACGTGACCATGTTTAGTCATTTATAAGCAGTTTTTAGTAGTTTTTTTCATCATATATTGTTGTTTTTTTACTAGTGATCACCAACACATTTGCCACCTCTCTGAAGATTGTACACACCTTCTACTCATTGCTTCCAGTAGTCTAACTCATTAAGCTCACATTGTACTTCACAAATTCGCACTTTAAAACTCTACAATTCATATCACACACTTCACTGCTTAATTCTTCATCGATTCAACACTTATTTATACCATCTTCAACCTTGAAAGTTTTCTCCAAGGTCATCTATGCACCTCAAATATGCAAATTCAAATTAGGCCAGCACTAAGCATTCCTACAATGGAAAGGCATGAAAGAAGACCACTCCTCATCTTAACTCGGACCCAAATCAAACATATATGCCACACCTCACTTCCACAATTACCAAATCAAATACATAATGTGTAAACACCCAAGTTCAGTCGAACCATTGTAAACACCATTAACATTTAAGTACACGCTTCCTCAAATCAAAAGATGACTCACAAGCCACACACAACACTTGAATACAATCTGAAATATTCCACAAACACCCTGAAATCGAACAAATTGCTTCACAACAACTTTCACTTGAAGAATGTACACACCCAGTACGCTCAGAAAACCTTCCATACACTATAACTCAAGAAACCAACTTTTGAAGCACCAAACCACGAACAACTCTAACTAAAGTTAAATATTAACCTTATCAGAATACTTATAGAATCGCAAGACCAAAAACAAAACTATGGAGAAATGCAAAGTAAAACCATTTCTCCCAAACACCACTGCAGCATACAGTTCACACACTGGTGAACACAACTTCTTGTGTACAACGATCCAGACCAAGAAAATTTGAACATAGAACTTATAAACATCTCTGACCAACATATTTGAACCACACAAGCAGATCTTCAACACAAAAGAAATGTAGAGAAAAACCAAAACACCACACCATACACAAGAACACCTCTGCCACACATTGTTTCCTCTTTTATTCAAATTTTCTCAAAAGCACTTGGAAACCAAACACCAAATACATATACTAATCATCTTCAACACTTCCTCATCATCACTAAACCAACAACATCCACCAGTAGAAGCTTATCAAAGCAACACTAGAGGTTGACACCAATAGCACTTACTAATGACAACATAATGAAACTAATCAAAGTATCAACACAACTTCTCAACCATCACCAGTCATCAATGGCAACACAAACATAAGCTTGCAACAATATCCTCCAAGCTTGTTCACAGCAATGACAACACCAACTACTCATATTTTCAACAAGCCATATTATTGCTATGTGATTGTGGAGAGAACAATAGAATTCCCATTTTGATTTAGTGTAGTTATCTCATTACCTAGAGTTGAGTGTCAACCCAAATGGATTTTATTCCCACGCCCCACCTCAAGTGACATGTCAAATTTTGATGTTTCTCATGCAAAATTGTTGATGCATGTAGACTTGTGACCATGTGTGTGTGTGGTTATTAGTGAATGGTGGGTTTTACATGCTTAATCAGAAAAAAAATTGTAGGTTGTGTTATTGTTATTTATGTTTATATTTAGGGCATGACAAGATGATGAGGTGTTCTAAATCAAAGATAACTTCTAAATCTAGATGTAGGAGAGGTGATTTGATATTTCCTACTTGAGATAGGCAAGTTCTCAAGCAATATTGACTAGCATTATTAGATTAACTTAAGATAGACCAATTTCCTAAGATATTTTTTCACAAGCTAGTAGGATGATTTGGATTTATCGATTAACTTTCTACTTAAGATAGGAAAATTTCTCAAGCACACAAGGATTGAGGATAAGATAGGATAAGGATTCTTTATTTTCAAAGGAAAATTCTTTTACTTAGATTGAAATGGATGATGTTGTGTTTTTTATTTGGTATGTGCTTATGATGATATGGATGAGTTTGTTTGAGTTTTATGTTTGAACGGTCAAGATTTGATGTGGAAGGAATATTTTTGGGGGTATAATGATGTTAGAATAGGGATGTAAATAATGGTGTTAGACCTAATATCTGAGTAGGATGCATGAGATGTGATTTGAAAGGAAATATTATTTTATGATAGAGATATAAATGATGGTGTTAGATCTTGTATTTGTGTAGGATGACTTGGATGTTGGATTTGAAAGACATTGAGATGGTTTATGATAGGGATGTAAATGATGGTTTTAGACCTAATATTTATGTAGGATGGCTTGGATTAGATTTGATAGATAAGATGATGTTATGATAGGGATATAAATGATGGTGTTGGACCTAAGGTTTGTGTAGGGTGACTTGGATGTTGGATTTGAAAGACCAGATGATGTTATGATAGGAATATAGATGATGGTGTTAGACCTGAAATATGGATAGTTTAATGTTATGGTAGGGATGTAAATGATGATGTTGGAACTAATATTTGGGTAGGATGACTTGTATGTTAGATTTGAAGGGAAAAATGATGTTTTGATCTATGGATTAAACATAAAAGGGGAGCTTGAATGTGACAAAGGATATGTGGTTTTGAATGTTAAGGGGATGGGATACATGATATGTTGATGACTTGCATGTTTGATTTGAAAGGAAAAATGATGTTTTGATCTATGGATTAAAAATAAAAGGGGAGCTTGAATGTGACAAAGGATATGTGGTTTTGAATGTTAGGGGGAGGGGATACATGATATGTTGATGGATGAAATTTAAATGGGGATTGCTAAATATGATCTAGGGTTGTGATTTGGAGTGTTATGGGTTGGGATACAAAATGGAATAGGTCTATGGATGATCCTAAAAATGAGATAATTAGATATGAATGTTGGGTCTTGATTAAAGATGTAGGATCTGGTGGATGACCTTAGGATGTAAAGGATTATTATTCCTAATAGCTATGGAATGAGATTGATGGATGTGAAAATTACTTCGATATGGTAGACACCTAAACCTTACAAGATGAAAATTCTAATCTAAGAAATCAAAGACCAATACTTTTGTTTTTTTAGAATTTTCATTTTTTATTTATTTTTGGTATAAGGTTGCAAACATGTACTTGGTATTTACAACACACAAAAAAGAAGACACATTAACAATCATAATATTATTCTATAAAATGTGTGTACTTGATTATAATCCATTGGTATTCCTTGTCCAAGTGTGATGTGTAAGTCCTATGTTGGGGAAACTGATTGATTTTAATCAGCCAAAATTTCTCGTAATGTCATGAGGTGAAAACATGCATAGAATACACATCTATTTTTTAGGGTACTAGGTGATTAACTTCCTAGGGATAACCGCTTAACAATGCATTACAACCAAGCATGGCCAAGAGGTATTAATATAGGATATACAATCTTTCAAACAAATTGACAATATACTCGAAAGTATAGGAGGCTTAAATATGTGAACTAAAGCCCATCTACAAGCATTGGATGTAAGTGCAAGTGAAGGTCCCTTCACATTGTGTCTTGATAAACAAGGGCCCCAAGGCTGTGCCAAACATGATGATGACTCTTTTAAGGTACAACTTTCTTTTTCCCCTTTTGTACACCCCACTAGAACACATGGTTGAGGTCATCCTCTAGTGTGATGAAAACCCTAGACAAGCCTCGAAAAAATGAATTTGGGAAGAAGTGTGTTTCTAATCCTCAAGATCGTAGAAGTGTGCGAGAGAAGAGCATATGCATCCCCCCTCTTTAAGATTAAAAGAAACACTAATTTTAAAGCCTAGGTTGAAGTATGAGAGTAAACTCTAACCCAATTTTTAATGATGAGAAAATAAAAGGAAAACATAGCAAACAAAAAATGAAAATGGTCTAAAAATAATATTCAATAAGGCATCTTGAAAAACCACGGATTAGCATTTTTATATTTTCTTCTTTGACCAATTACAGATGTTGCATACAAATGATCAACAAAAAAGCATAAAATAAAATATTCAATAGAAAAAATAGATTATATCATTAGATTTGTTACATTGTTTGATAAATTTAAACAAGAAATCATGCAAAATTTATGAGCATTGGAAGATTTAAAATAAAGTACAAACTCCGAGGAATTTTACCTAATGATGGGTTCAAAATTTGAAAAAATGGTTTGATCTACTACATAGAGCTTTGAACTAGTTTTTGAACCCTACAAAAAATAAAAAATCTGATTAGTGGTGCAAAAGTTAGAAGCATTTTTGTAAAAGTACTCCATTAGGCAATGCAAAGAGAAGGGAAGTCTTTAGCCCCTCGTACATTGGAGCTTGGGCATGAATATGACCTAGGGCTAAGTGGCAAGGTGTTGGTCGCCTAAGTTTGGCATATACATAACACACAACATATCAAAGCTTGCATTATATATACAACACACAATATGCACAACGCTACATATATATATAGCATTGTGCATATTGTGTGTTGTATATATAATGTTTTTGATATCTTGTGCACTATATATATAGATCTATATATCACATTATATATACATGATATAAACCAATTATGTGTTATCTCATATGGCAAGGGGCAACATGACTATGTATATCACCTTGTGCCTACATGTTTTTGTGTATATATTCTTTTATATATACATCTTATTGTGTTATATATGTTAGATTCAAACCCTTGATGTATATACACTTTTTTTTATATGTTGTGTATATATCAATAAATTTGATGTGTATATACTAGAAACCCTAGTTGCCTATTTGTATCTCCTCATATATATATATATATATATATATATCTCAAAATTTGTGTATATACACCTATAGCCAAAAATTAAATATATACATAAAAAATCGATTATTGCATAATGGTATAGTCATGATTGTATGAATTCCATATGGTTGTGCAAAAAATTTGTACTAGGTTTCAATAACCAAAATATAGAAAATTATATGTCAAAATTTGTTTTCTAGCCTCCTCAAACGTAATTGTGATGCTCTTTTCATGATAGGAAGGTCCTAAAAAAATTTGACTCCCATAATCACATTAAAAATTTACCCACATGCAAGATCAGACTTTCACAAAATCACAAGCACCAACATTAGATGTCTAATACACATATTTTCACATTAGGTTCACAAAAATGAATGCATGTAAAGTAGAATGAATAAATAATAAGCATCAAATCAAAAAATTGAAACACTCAAATCCTACACATGTAAACCTCAAATTGAGTTCAATGTGAAGCTTTGTTCATTTTGGAATGTGGGTGCTCAATCCATCAACATAACAACTGCATTCCTTGGATGATAAACTAATAGAATATGGATGTATGGGGTTAGCCCACAATATCATGGCCAAGTTGGACATTAATATCAACATTTTTAACAAAATTTCACTTTACGAAACCTATAGCAACTAAACCATTAATCATTTGGAGATTATTTGAGCTAGTGATTTGTGAGGATTTGTGTGTAGATTCTAAATATTTTTTTTAAAAAAATAGAAATAAACTATGATTTTTTTTACATAACTTTTAATAACATATTTTTATAGTTAACAACATTTTTAAAAAGTGATGTTTATGTCGTCACACATAAAAAAAAATTATTGAAAGGATAAAATTGTAATTTTTAAAATATAGATTTTTAACATCACTATCTAGTGCATAGATATTTTTTCAAAAAAAATTGTTGGATAGTTTTTTTAATTATTTTTTGAAGTCAAAGTAATTATAATCTAGACATAGGTGTATGTCGTCATGCATAACTTATTTTGTATGTATTGATTTTTTTTCTAAAACAAGAACATTAATACCTAAGACACATATATTTTATTTTTTTAAATTCCTCTTTTTTTTCTATTTTTCCACTTGTGTGAAACAAATGCCTTGATGTTTAGTGGAAAAAAAACATTTACAAGAAATATAATAATAAAATTAAAAATATCTAATATTATACTTGTTGGAAAGCTTATAATAAGGGCTACATACTTACAAAACATAATTTTTAAATGACTTTATTTAATCCCTCAAAAGGTAAAGAAAAAGTGTTTTGTTGCCAACATTTTGATGGGTGTGAATGAGACTCCATTGTGGGTATGATTTAATATTAGAGGGGTTCTATCCAAGGGGGCTTGATCTAAGAGGGTCTTATCTAACCCTCTTCTATTAAAACCCTTTAGATGGAATCTCTCAAGGATTAAATTATTAGTTTTTTTCTAAAAATATGTGATTTCAGGCAAAAATTAGGATGTCCCAAGTTTGGGATCCATTATTGTGGGATGACCCTATGAATGAGTGCTTGTTAAATGATGAATAATGAGCTTGATTTATAGATTTTTAGGGGAATTAGATAGATGGTTGAGATTCAATCTTGGATCTCAAGTATAATTCAAGATTATGGGGTTTGATGAGGAGAGATGATAACATGGAAGTGTTGCACAATATTCAATTTTTCATTAATTTTTTTTATTGATCAACTCAAATTGTCTAGTGAGATAAAAAAAATTGATTGATGAGTTAACTGCCTACATGAAGGATTTTTTTGAGTGCGTAGAGTTAGAGAGAGTTGACTATTTGTATGAAATAGTTAACTAGTTGCATGGGTGAGTGAAGTGGATTCAATTGGTAAGTGGGATTGGGAGTGTATGAGCGAACCAAATAGACCAGGTAGCTAACTAGGTGAGATCGGTTTTGATGATTTAATAATTAATTAAATGAATTATAGATACATATTAGGTGGAAGTACATATTAATTGATTTATTAATGGATAATATGTGGGTAAATAAATGGATAAATATTTATTAAATTGATGAATACTATTAGCTTAATTTAATTAAATGGATAGGACTTATTTAATTAAATGATTAGGTGTTGGGGATCCTAGATGATAAATGGGTAATGAAGCAATAATGTGTATTAATGAAATATGGTGGAATGATAATGGCATTTTTTTAATGTCTACATATATCTTGACATTTCATGTATGTGTAGTTTACTTTTAGTGTAGCTATATCACCTAGTGACACCAAGCTACTAAAGTGGGGACAAAATGTAGTGTCGAAATTTAGATACCCTATAATTTCACCCTATATATTATGCTTACTTTAGTGTCTATATATATGGGATAACCATTTATTGCACTTAACCAATTTCCTAAGCTCTTTCCCTCATTGGATTGTAAAGATCTAACAAAATCCTGATCCTAAGATCATTTCTCATGAATTTCTATTGTCATATATGTATGTGGATGCTAGTGTGACCATGTTGATGTGAACATGACTACAATAACATTCATAGCTAACAAAAAGATTTAAATAGGTTTCGTTTTCCCTCCTAATGCCTAAAACCCTAATTCAACAATTTTTTCTAGCCAACCATTAATATTTTACTAATAAATGGCCCATTTGAATCCTTTTCAATGGTTAACCTCTCTTGCAAACATGTCTTCTCTCTCTAAAATTCCTCTTCCTCTTCTATGCCATCTATCTCCAATATTCCCTCAAGAAAATTTATTGCAAATTTATAACTTTGAGAAAATTTGTGAAGGAATAGACATTTGGGTTTTTATTGCAAGCTTCAAATCTCTCATTCTATTTAATGATTTTTTGATATCTTGTTGACCATTTTATTCATTTGGATTTTGTAAAATATTTTTTGTAAATTAACAATATTTAAGTAGCCTTTATGATTTTTGGGTTGAGGTTCTTCCTGATCTCCATACTGTCATTTGAAAATTTCTTATTTGTTGCCCATTTTCTCTTTCTATGGCAACAATAACCCTCTCTCTATATTTTTTTAGATTCGTGTAATTGAATTGTAGTCCCTCTCTTGACTACACAAGAGTATTTGAGTCTTTCTATTGTTGCTTCACCTCTCTCTATGGTAACTATTTAGTATCATATTGCCTTGACCTTAGCCTCTCTCTCTACTCTCCAAAAACTCCAAAGTTTGCCCCATTTTTCTTTCACGAACACTTTGAATTTTCCTATTGATTGTTTCGTGTTTCCTCTTGGGGGAAACAATACTTCTTTTCTTTAATTTTAGTTAATATTTGGTTTCTCATCGATAAGAAAAGAGAAATAAATAAAATATGGATTACCTTTTCTCTCTTGAAAATGGGTAAGTGCACCAATTTGTGACACAATTTTAGCTTTTAAGATGCCACTTTTTTTTTTAAATTAGCAAAATCCGATTTGCACGAGAAAATGAAGATAGTTACGCTCAAAATTTCAAGATGCAGCAAAAACAAAAGTTGAAGTGCTCCGAGTCTGGTTTCTAAGCTAATATTTTTTTTAAAAATTAATGAAGATTAAGGGTCTCAAAAAGCGGGGGGGGAGGGGATGGGGGGAAATAGGTCTTGTTTTTATTAAAAAAAATAGCATAGCAGCTGAGGGCTCCCCCCTTTTTGATTACCTTTTTTTTAGAATTTCAAAAATCCCAATAGTGAGAAATTAGCTAACACCATGTAGTTTATCCTCGTTCTTTCGGATAATTTTTTTAATGAATATATAATATTTTATGAATTTTGAAAGTGCACACATCTTGAAAAGTTGAAATTTGAGCGTGCTCCCCCCTAATTTTTTTGAAAACTAATTGAAAATTGATTTTTTTTTCATCATGTGTAGAATGGAGTCTAGTTTCAAAAAATGTAATTTGTTTCACGTTTTGATGAACGAGTAAAAGGTTATCCTAAAACTAGCGCATGTTGGTTTTTGACCAAAAAAGGAGGCATTTACAAAAGGAGTCATGGATCAAAACCTTAACTAAATCAAAATCAAAAAAGAACTATATATTTAGATAGCTAAGAGAGAGGTTAGTGCTATCACGTTTTTTTATATATAGTTGCATTGAAAGATGTGCAAATGAGACGGGGAGCACAGATGAAAATATGAGGAAATTTGGCAAATCCTGTCAATTAACACGTCCAAAGCAGGCCATTTGGTGTGCACCAAATGTGATGAGTCATTTGGCGAGCACCAAATTACCTACTTTGCACAAAACCAGAATTTCCCCTCTCTTTGTTCGACAACTTTGATAATGCTTAGAGTGCACAGTTTATGATCATAGATGGATAGTTGAGGTTTCACCTTTCATATGCTCTCTAACTTGTTACCCTAATTGGATAACTCTTTATCCCTCTAAAGTCTCTCTCTCTCAGGTCTCACTCCTTCCCATGCAACCCAGACTACTCTCTCAGTCCAATCCCCTCTCTCAGGTCTCTTTCACTCCCACATAGGTACCTAAATAAATCTATTTCACTCCAACCCCCTTTCTCACTCTCCCTCTCTCTCTCCCTCATTGGTCTTTTTGTATCTCTCACTCCATCTCCCTCTCTTAGTTTTTATATTTCTCTTTGTCTCTCTCTCTCTCAAGTCTGTCACTCACTCCCTCTATCTCTCTCCCATTCCCCCTCTCTCACTCACTCTATCTCTCTCCCTCTCTCTCACTCTCTCTCGGGTATCTCCATCCCCCCTCTCTCTCACACACACACACTCCCTCTCTCTCTTCCACTCCCTCTCTCTCACTCCCTCTATCTCTCTCCCACTCTCTCCCACTCTATCTCTCTCCCTCTCTCTCAAGTCTCTCCCTCCCACCCCCTCTCCCTCTCTCTCTCTCAAGTATCTTCGTCCTACCCCCTCTCCTCTCTCTCTTTTGTCAAGTCTCCCCTCCTACCCCTCTCTCTCTCCGATCCTCTCACAATCACTCCCTCTATCTCTCTTCCACTCCCTCCCTATCTCACTCCCTATATCTCTCTCCCTCTACCTCTCCA